>JAJHPF010000010.1:2282500-2592500 GCA_024447775.1 Carex cristatella
TCTCTGCACCTATTACAGGTTTTTCTTTTCTTCTCACTTTTCTTTTCCAGGTTTTTCACTTTTTGTTTCAGAGAAAGGGACTTGTCATTGTGTTTATTTAGGATGATAACTGCCGGGAGCTCATGACTTACTCGTCCTGTTCCTGGTTGAAATCTTTGTTACTTCCATCAATCCCCAAAAAGATTGTATTCTTTAGCTGGCAATAAACTGCTTTATATGTGTGTGTTTGTGTGCTTGTGTGTACGTAAATATGTATTTTTCACTTGTTTATTTGGGTTTGAACATAGTAGTTAAGCTCAGTAGCAGCATGAGCCAAGTGATATGGTGCTCCCTATTTTATGAGTTCACGTCTCAAGTTCATCAGGGAAACAAAAAAAGTTATATTAATGTCTTTGCTAATATTGAAGGTATAATTATATGGTACAGGATACTTTTAGGTCAGTTACCAGATGGATATTACAAGTTATCAAGAGAGGCTGTACTCACAGCTGAACTCCCTTCATCATATTCTCGTGCCACCTGGAAAGGATCCGTTCCAAAGGAGCTCCTCTCCCTTTTCTGCCGTAACCATAGACTCTATCCAGTTTTTTCTGTACAAAAGGTTGCATCTTCACAAAGCAACAATACCAATTCAGATAACACATATTTATTTAGGTGTGAAGTGAGAATACTTTCAAGGAGGGAGGAGCTTTTGATTGTTTGTGCTTTCCCTGATACATACCGGAAAGAAGCTGATGCAATTCAAAATTCTGCATTGAAGGTTCTCAATTGGTTCAAGGTATACTTCACACAGCTTTATTTGCTGGAAGATGAGTTGCATCCTTTTGGAATTGCACCTGGAGAATGTTTCAAGCTTT
Organism: Carex cristatella; assembly: GCA_024447775.1. Lineage (NCBI taxonomy): Eukaryota > Viridiplantae > Streptophyta > Magnoliopsida > Poales > Cyperaceae > Carex > Carex cristatella. Next base: position 2,283,358 of record JAJHPF010000010.1, read on the forward strand.
ACCCGAAAGCTATTTTAGAGGAATTATCCCTTTGGACATCTATTTTTGCAAAATCCTTTTGTAACTATCTCAAGCCGAAGAGAGATTTAAAAAATGGGGTGTCTTTGTTGGATATTGAAGGCCTTGATTCAGGTGTAATCCCAACTGTTGGATCTGTGACTTCTGTCAGTTACGAGGTGTGGTTGGTAAGAGAAGGAGAGGAGGGTAAGAGATACCTAGTTGAGAAAAATGAAGAATTTGAATTTGAGGTTGGTTCAGGTGCAGTTATTTACCCAATGGAACTGTGTGTGACACAACTTTCGTTGGACCAATCTGCAAAATTCACTGTGGAACAACCCCCCATAGAGGTTATTTTGGCTGCAACACACACCGCTCCCTCTGATATATCAAAGATCCCTCTTCGTAAGATTAATTGCTTAAATCTGATTCATTTTATTTAAGGATGTTATGAAGCATAACAAGAAAAATTCAAGTTCATGCATTTTAGTGACTAGGAAACTTTAAGGCATTCTTTGAATAAAGTTGAAAATTTGTATTTTTTTTAGAGATTTTTTTCAGGCCTCACTGGACCTTATATGGCTCCATCATTGGTTAGATGCACATGATAATACTTGAAAAAGCAAGCAAATAAATCTTTTCACTGATATAGTTATCCTTGCCCTTGATTTTCAAATTATCGTGCATGTGTCTGCAATACAAGAAATATCTCTAATCTCTCACAGGAATTGGTAATGCCATATACTCCTCCCTCCTCTATCAGTTGTCAATGGGGCTATTGTGGCACGGAATTTTTTTTTTTTTTTTTAAGGTTTAATCAGGTTGCAATTTGTATTTTGAACTTCTAAAAGCAATAGCTGAAATGTCCTCATTAAAAATAAGCATAAAAGTGTGATTCTAATCTTTTTTTTTTTTTTTTTTTAATATTTGTTTCAGAAAATTGTTGGTTGGAGTATGCAGTGAAGGTGTTGCGTGTGGCAACGCCAATGGAGGAGAGAATGGAGACAGCACTTTTCAGCCCTCCTCTTTCTAAGCAGCGCGTGGAGTTTGCCGTTCGCCACATCAACCAATCTCATGCCCTTTCTCTTGTAAGAGTTAATTTCCTTTTGGCGCTTTCAGATCTGAGTAGACAAGTGCATAATGGGCCACAAATGCAGTTCCTTTTAACTGATGTGAGCTGTTGGATTATATTCACTCAAAGTAGAGCATAAAGGGTATATTGAATTAATAAAGTATTATCTGATAAGAGCGTTACCTAGTAAGAAAATAACACTAGATGCTGAAAGAAAAGCAGTCAAATTGAGTTTGTTTGGTACTGCCTACTTTGGTGCAAAAAATCTCTTCCTTTGTTTTCCCAGATGCAATAAAAAACCAGTTAACCCGAAAGGTGATAAAGGTTAAAAGAAAATACAACAGGGGGGGGATTTCTTTGCTATTTAGTTTGTAATCCTTAATTTAAACATTAAGGCAACCAAATAACTCAAAAAGTTCCAGCTGATATATGCACCTCTAAAAATATTTTTAGTTTCACAATGGCATGTATATGTAGGTGGATTTTGGGTGTGGTTCAGGTAGCCTTTTGGATTCGTTATTGGATCACAACACTTGCCTAGAGAAGCTTGTAGGGGTCGATATCTCTATTAGGAGTCTCACACGTGCTGCAAAGGTACTTTTCATGAAGTCAAGGACAATTTACTTACCAGCATTAATTTACGAGAGCAGTTTGGGTCCGATGCCCATCGAACTCAAATTTGGGTCCGATGGGTTCCATAATCGTCTGATCCGCTTTAAGATCCATACACATGGATATTAAAGCGAATGTGCGCGGATATTAAAGCGGATCAGACGGGTTATGGAACCCATTGAACTCAGTTTGAGTCCAATGGGCATCGGAATCGGACCCAAACTGCTCTCTTAATTTACACCTGCTACTATGGCCTTCAGGCATTTTTTTTTTTCTCATTCTTGTCTTTAAATTGAACTCGAGCCTCACTCAGCACCATAGAGACAGGGAGGACTCAAAATAATTAAAAAAAATTCAAACAAATTCGTAAATTGATAAAAAATACCTAACCCTGTCTCCAGGTTTTAGCCTAAATCTTTCATACTTTGCATAGGATAGTAAAACAAATATTAATTTTTATTGCTGATGAATCAGGTTCTCCACCAAAAGCTAAGTAAAAATTGTCCCATGCGCGCATGCCTAAGATCAGCTGTGCTTTATGATGGATCAATCATGGATTTTGATGCACGGTTGTACAACTTTGACATAGGCACCTGCCTCGAGGTACATGCTATATGTAGAAATTTAGGTTGGTCCTTTCTAGTTGATCCGACATGACCAATAGATATTTGGGTGTTATTTGTTCAGAACTTTCTGTTACATTCCAAGTTCCCCTGATCACTATTTTATTACACGAAAAAATGGGCAATAAAATGATAAAAATGGCCAAAATGGCATGATATTGATAAAATGTTAGCGCTGTTTCCCGTGTACCATTTTGAAATTTCAAAATATCATGTATCGACATTTAAAACATGAAAGTATCTGATATGTTGTAGAAGGTTAGTGAAAGGATCTCTGTAACAGTGTGTAGCATGTTTTTCAAAAGATACCTAATCTCAATAGTTTGATGTTTACAAAAAAATGTCAAGCAGTGCATATGAAAGACATTTTCTATAATTTGTCATTGTATTTTGTAAAGTATGAGACAGTATGTAATGGTAATTCAACAAATATAGGTGATTGAGCACATGGAAGAGGAACAAGCACAGCAATTCGGAGACATTGCCTTGAGTAAATTCTGCCCCAAAATACTGATCGTCTCGACTCCAAATTATGAATATAATCCCATTCTCCAGAGATCAAGTTTACCAAACAAGGAAGAAGATCCAGAAGAGAAAGAAAAACCTGGTCCATGTAAATTTAGGAACCATGACCACAAGTTCGAATGGACCAGAGATCAGTTCGAAAAATGGGCCAATGATCTCGCAACAAAACACGGGTATGGCGTGGGGTTTAGTGGGGTTGGCGGTTCAGGTCATGAACCTGGATTTGCTTCACAAATTGCCGTGTTCAAAAGAGGTTTGTCAAGCAAGGAGGGGAATAATGGGTCCATAGGCACGGAATCGTTTTGTAGCCCGTATGAGCTTCTTTGGGAATGGTGTGATGGTAATAAAGAAAGAGGTGATTCTAGCTGATCTTATTGGTTTAGTTCAGGTTTAGTTGAAACTAGTTCAATTTGAAATTCAGGTTTAGTTAGAAATAGCTCAAATTTGGAACGGGTTGTGGAAAAATAGGCTAACCTCCTTGTTTTGGGGATATTTCAAAATAAGGAACAGCTTTTGTTAATGTTTTCCTCGATATATATCTAAAAAGCATATACAGATAATTACAAACTTTTATTATGCTGATGATCACCCAATTCTTGGGTAGTGTGTAACGCATCTCAAGAAAAAAAATAATCAGTTTGTAAAATTCATAACCCATGCTCATATTCTGTCAAAAGTACTCAACGCCACTAATTTGGATAAATGAAAAACTAAGGTGATGTTTGGTTGTGGAGTAAATTCTTTATTGAGTCAAACGAGAAGTAAATTTGGAGTAATATGAGGTAATATTTGAGTTAATCTGGATTAAGTTATTCTATCTAAAGAGGTGGAGTAATTTACTATACTTGTGGATTTCGTGGTTAGAGTAACATCATATTATAATTTTTTCTTTTTTTATGAGCTTACTCTATTAAATTTTAACCAAACTCCAATCAAATATAATTATTTTAATTTATCTTAACTCGAAATAAGAAATTTAATTCGGAGTAAATTTACTCCACAACCAAACATGACCAACCTTAGTTGTTTATTTATAGCCAACGCCACTAGTTTGGACGAATCGGGGACAACTAGGCGCTTCCTTATTTTTATGTTTAGTTATAAGTTATAAAAATACAGAAAGTGGTTCATGCATGCTTCCTTGCGATGTGCTAATTAATTAGTGTCTCAAATTAATTTTTAACTATATCTCAAATTAATTAGTGTCTAACTAATTTAGCCTCTAAAGTTAGAAAGTAATCGTTCTTATGTATATTTCTATTTGTTCCATTTCCGTTCAACCGAATTTTCAATAAAATATAAAAGATTAATGAAACTAAATTTCTCATTTTAATAATTGACAAAAAGTGACCTAAATAAGAATTAAGATTTTTAATAATTGGCAAAACTAAATTTTGTTTTGTGATATTTGGAAATATTTTGAAAATACGAATATATAACTGTAGCACGGTCAAATTTTACTGATTGTAGTTAATATAAACGTATACTAATTGGTCAAAGATTTTAGAGAAGGTCTCTATGTGAGAGGTCATGGATTCGAAACTCAGATGTGGAAAATCCTTTGTTATAATAACGAAGGTATTAAATAGTTGGGTGGCTTGACCTCCAACTTTACTATATATAAAAAAAAAGATTTTAGAGAAGATTTTCTCTGTGGATGGCAATTTTAGATAGGAAAAATATAAAATTTCCTAAAGTAAATGTCTTCAACATGCTCTAATAAAAATTGACAAAAGGTCCCCTTAAAAGATTGAGATATTTGCTTTAGTATATTACATTTAAGCGAAGAAAACTTTAAAATTATTTGGACCATATGAAAAAGAAGGGTGATATAAGAAAACTAAATATATATTTTTTATAATAAGTCTTACAAATAAATGAGAGAAAGAGATTTTTTTTTTGTTTTAGTCAATTTTTGAAGTACATAAATAATACGATAATAATTTTGTCATGAAACTTTCTAATTATTAAATACTATCCGATTAAATTAATTGAGATCGTTCATTTTTTTTTGGGTATACAACTGATAATTTTTGCATCAATTAATTATACAATTGCATGTACTTAATTAATTCTGAAATCAACAGTTCCAATTAATTATACAATTTCTGTAAATATTGTGCTCGGAACAGAGATTCAGTTCTTTTAGTCTTAATTTCTTCTATAAATTTGACTTTTCCTTTTAGAGTAAAATCATAAGTAATAAGTTTGAGATTAGGTGTGACTTTAATTGATTCATGCACGGCACAAAAGCTGACGATAGCAACGGTTATGTATAACTGAAAACAAACAATATTAACCGAAATTTTTAATTGTTCCATATTTAAAAAAAAAAAACGAAAAATCACTTTTTTTGAGAATTTCAAAATCTACCATGTCAGTCAAATAAATTAGCAGACAAAAAAAAAATCCGCTATTTAATTTAGCAGACACCAAATTGGATCCGTAAAATTAAATGGCGGACATTGTTCTTCTTTTCTTTTTACCGCTAACACAGGAATTTTAATATAAAAGTCAAACTTTTAATTTGACTTTTACAGCCATTCCCGTTACGTATTAAAATAGAATAAAAATAAAAGTCACGATTACTTTTATATTAAAATAGAATTTTTATATTAAAAATTGAGTATTAAGTTTAAAACTAAAAAAAAAAAATAGAATGTCCGCCATTTAAGATGACGGACCCACAGACAGGTCCGACAAATTAAATGGCGAACTCGACCTTTTTGCTTCACCGTTTTATTTGGCGAACATGACATATTTCGAAATTCTCAGAAAAAGTAGTTTTTTGGTTTATTTTTTTTATTTTGAATATGGTACAATTAAAATTTTTGGCAATATTAAATCTAATTAAATATTTTCTAATATCCAGCTTAATCCAATTTAATTAATAGGTAGAAATTTGACTAGAAGGTGTATGACCTGACCTGTACAAACAAATTGAAATTGATCAAAAGAGAAATGTATTAATTGGTTTCAACAATAATTTTATTATTATTATTTTTTTAATGAAATATACAAAAGAAAATTTTAAGTTTTCCAAATATATTAATTGGAGAATACATATTTTCCTACAAGTAATATAATATATGTCAATTATTTTTTGTGGACCATAAGGGACCACCCACGTTGGTGATTTGTGTTGGAATTAATGGATCTCTAAAGGGGTATTAAGCCTCCAATCCAAATGTCCGGAATTCAGTAAATAATCCCACACAGATTTTTTAATTTTTTTTTTCTACTCTAGACTCCACGGTCTGTGTTAAATCTAATTGTAAGAGTTTAATTTAATTAGAGTGAGCCTATGGTACTATGCATATCACGGATGGGTCTGTGATACGGTTCAATATCTTCGTTTTCAAAGTTCTAACGGTCGATCCGAACCGTTCAACATGTTTTTCATATGAATATGTACTTGCCGACCAAATTTTATATTTTTTAGAATTTTTTTACTATTTTTTTAGATATGTATAAAATCACTTGATCCGAAAATTCTGGACCATCCAAAAATAGTGATTTTCTGCCTACCTAAAAAAATAGTAAAAAAATTCTAAAAAATGTAAAATTTGGTCGGCAAGTACATATTCATATAAAAACATGTTGAACGGTTCGGATCGACCGTTAGAACTTTGAAAACGAAGATATTGAACCGTATCACAGACCCATCCATGATATGCATAGTACCATAGGCACACTCATTTAATTAATATCAAACATTAGTATCAATATAATGATTAAATCTCATAATTTCTTGATGTTTAAATATAATTTTGTTTGGGAAAAAATTAAAATAAAAACAATGAGAAATATTGAGCCCCCATTCTCTACACTTAAATCCTTATATGTATATATGTAGAATCTAACTTTTTGTTGTTAATCCTTGTATGTTTTCTCTTAATAATTAAGTACGAACATCTAATTATTCTTCAATTCATTTCTCTATTCATCCCCGGTCATTAACTATCTGGGAGACCGCTCATTACCTGGGGGACCACTAACTACTTGAGGGACCGTCTAATATTTAATATAGATTTTGCAACTGACGCGTGCAAATATAGATACCTATACACACAAGTGTTAAAATATAATTTATCAAGTATTCATACCTAAAATATCAAATATTTCAAAAAAAAAATGGACACATCACGCACTCATCTTTTACACGTTTTTAGATGTGGGTTTTTTTTCTCCGTTCAATTTCGCCAATATTTCTGACAATCTGTGAGAAAAATTGTAAATCTAAAACCACAAACGCCTTCTACGCAATTTTCTCTTTCAAATGAAATTCATGATGACATACTTTCGGATTGTGTGTTGCACAAGTGTTCATACCTCGTCATGCAAGTATTCATACCTCGTCATTAATATCTTATCGTGTAAGTATTCATTCCTCGTAATGCAAGTATTCATATCTAAGATACCAAATATTTCGAAAAAAAGTTGGAAATATCAGCTTTTTTATATCTCTCATCACACACCCATATTTTACACGTTTTTAGAAGTGGGTTCTTTTTTCCGTTCAGTCTCACCAATATTTTTGACAATCTGTGAGAAATTTTACGAATTTAAAACCATGAATGTCTTCTACGTAATTTTATCTTTCAAATGAGATCCATGATGAAGTATTTTTGAGTTTTCTACCACGCAAGTATTCCTATCTCACCGTGCAAATGTTCTACCTCGTCGTGCAAGTATTCATACCTCGTCATATTCATACATCGTCATGCAAATATCCATACATCGTCATGCAAATATCCATACATCATCGAGCAATTATTCATACCTCGTCATACAAGTAGTGATACCTTGTAGAACAAATATTCATATCTCATCGAGCAACTATTTATACCTCGTAATGCAAATGTAAATAGTTCATATGTTAAGTGTTTGTACTTAATAAATTCTATTGGATTTTTTTTTTCAATATGACACTATATGATATCTGAAAGTATCAATATCAAATATTACAAGTATTTATATCTCGCGCATCATGCAAGTGTAAGTAGTTCATATGTCAAGTGTCGTTTGTACCTAATATATTCTATGGAATATTAATTTTTTTTTTCCATATGATACTGGATGATATCTGAAAGTATTAATTTTTTTTCTAGATGGGAGATGAATGTGGGATAGGAGGTGGGAAATAGAAATAATTATCCTAATAAAATATTAGAGTCAATGGAGACACTGATAGAATGTTGGATGGACAATTAATAGGTAGTTGGATACAAAATATTTTCCTTTCAATCGTTATTGGTTCAAACTCAGCTTGAGAGATCCAGCTTTGAGGGAAAAGATACAAATTAAAAGAAACTGCCAAATTCCTTTTACCTTTGCATCCTTTTTTTCTCTCCTTCCTACTGCAATCTCTAAATATGACCTACATGTAACCATCAGAACAACAACAGAAAAACAAAAGAACTTACAAAAGAAATTAATTAATAAAAAGGAATTGAAGCTACCTGAATCAACTAACAATGGAGGATGAAGAACAACAACAAAGCCACCACATCACCACCCCTCTCTGTAAGTTATCATCATAGGCGCCCCGCTCGATCGATCATTGTCTGTTTGTATTTTTTTTTTTTTTTTCCCTTTAACAGTATTTTGTAAATTGTTCAGTGGAGCATGCACCGTCTACCTCTTCACCGGGGAAATATTCGGAAGAAGAGGAAGAAAATTCTCCAATTGAACAAGTTGCTTTGACTGTACCAGTCTCAGACGACCCGACAGAACTGGTCCTCACCTTTCGCATGTGGGTCCTTGGTACCCTCTCATGTGTCTTACTCTCCTTCCTAAACCAATTCTTCTGGTACCGCAAGGAGCCACTAACCATCACTGCAATATCTGCTCAGATTGCTGTCGTACCACTTGGGCGTCTCATGGCTGCCACTTTACCGACACGCGTGTTTTTAAAGGGGAGTAAATGGGAGTTTAGTCTGAATCCTGGTCCATTTAACATGAAAGAACATGTACTGATCACTATTTTTGCCAATTCTGGCGCTGGTACGGTGTATGCAATACATATTATCACAGCAGTAAGAGTTTTCTACAAGCAGCACATCACCTTCTTTGTTTCTCTGATTGTTGTGCTCACTACACAGGTATTGATTTTGTTTCTCTTGTTGATATAGATCCATATTTGATTTTGTTGTTCATTTTTTTTATATATAGTTTTTTTTCCTGTGCATTTAAATTTATAAATTTATTGAATATAATGGGTAATGGAATGGTAGGTGTTGGGTTTTGGTTGGGCTGGAATATTCCGGCGATACCTGGTCGAGCCGGCAGCGATGTGGTGGCCATATAATTTGGTTCAAGTCTCACTTTTCAGGTATGCTGGTGCTTCTCAGATCCTATATAATTTGTTATACATTTTTAGATATTTGTTATATTGATGTTTTTCATTTACTATGAAATGTGTGAGGTTGTAATTCATAGTTATTAGTTATTTTTGTTCTTAAGAATTCAGGATGCATAAAATTTAAATGTTAAAATGCATGAATTTTTTTAATTCAACTATACATACTGCAATATAAAATTATAAATTATTTTTCAAATCCAAAATTTTCTGTATGTTTAGATCTTGAGATATTTTTTCCTCATAATTTGCATGGCCAATGCACTTGATGCAAAAAAACGTCCAATTGCAAGAGGTAGCTGGCAACACTTTCTGTGGGTCCCCGTTTCATTAATTACCAGTATGAAAGAAACAAAAAAAGTACAGAATCCCTTTTATTTTAAAAATACTATTCAGAATTTACATGTGGAGATTCTTTAGCCAAGAAAAAGTAGGCTGCGTATCCTCTGAGATATCTCAATTTTTGCGTGACCAACGTGTCCGGTTCCTATTCGGGGTAACGTAGGGGGCCAGTATTATTTGTTCTTTGAGATTCGTGCAGAACGTATTTGAACGATTGAGATATTCTAAAAAGTCACGCAAAGTTTGAGATATCTCAGAGGATGCGAATTCGGAAAAAGTATCTGTATTCACACAGAGTTATCCCAGATTTTTTGGAGATTCTGTGCTGTGAATACTGCCAAACTTCAGGGGACAATTTGGGCCGAAATTTTTAATTTATACCATTTCAAAAATAAAAAAACCAAATAACCATTAGAGAATTTAAAAAATATCAGGACCACTAATTCAATCTGCTGTCTCATTAATGGATGGTCCATAGATTGAATTGGTGGACTCCCAAAAACTCCAATTTTAATATATTATAGTGAAATTAATGAGCTTTTGGGTTCCGCCAATTTAATCTGCGAACCTCCATTAATGATGCCGCAGATTGAATTGGTGGCTCTAATATATTTGAAATTCTCCATATTTTTGTGTTTATTTTTTTTGGGAATTATGGTATAAATAAAATTTGGGCAATTTGGGAGCATTGTATCAGAACTCAGCCAACCATATAACAACCTGGAATAAGCTTTCTTATATATATTGGTTGTTAAACCTTGTTAAATTAACAACGTTGACATTGGATTGTATAATGAAATATTATGATAAACTTAATTAGGCAAATTAAACCCGTGTATTTCTTATATTCTTTGAGGGTTCATGCTGGTAAAAAGGATATTTCTTCCATGGATTTTCTAAAAATTTGACAGCCATTATTATTATATATGAATACATAGCATGTGTATTTGCTTAATTAATCTATAAACTATCGCTTGTACGTCTCTGCTACGAAAAGAGAGAAATATTCAGCTGTCGGTCACACCTATCTATCGTTCTCTTTTTTGTCTGTATATGAAATTAAGAGAGAAATATTTCATTGGTTAACCAATCAGTTTCTATAAGGACCCAAAGTTGAGTATAAATATTGACCACCTCCTACTGGACAAGTCCATTAAGATATTATTATTTATAGAGAATAAGAAACAGAGTTTTAAATTTGAAAATTAAACACAAATGAATTAATAATAGTATTGCTTTCACATGGAATAAAAAGAGGTACATCAAAGCAACAGATTTAATAACAGTACCATATATAATGTACAGTTAACTTGCTAGTGGATATTGAATTGATAGTAGGGTATTTGTATGACAATCAGGGTGATATATATTGATTCAAGTTTGCAATTAGTTGCCTATAAGGGATCATAATACCAATCTGAAAAGTGAAAACTGTAAGGGACAGTACCAAATTTCCTGTAAAATTTACAGATGGAACATGAGATGAGATTTGCTGACAGGATCCTGACTGAATTGTGACCTTATTTCTTCCCCGACAGGGCACTACACGAGAAGGAAGAACGCAAGAAAGGAAGCCTGACTCGCAACCAGTTTTTTCTAGTTGCATTTATATGTAGTTTCGCATATTACATATTCCCCGGATACTTATTCCAGATGCTCACTTCTCTCTCTTGGATTTGCTGGGTATTCCCGCATTCCGTCTTAGCTCAGCAGCTAGGCTCTGGCTTATACGGTCTTGGGATCGGTGCTGTCGGCCTTGATTGGTCAACCATTTCCTCCTATCTAGGTAATGCATGTGCTTGAAATTATCTACAAATCAAGTAATTAATTTCAAGTTTTCAAATTTCAACACACTAATGGTTTCTTTTCCTTCCTCTATTCTTTCCCTTTGTTTTTAAACAATATAGGTAGTCCGCTTGCCAGTCCCTGGTTCGCAACCGCAAATGTGGCAGCAGGATTTGTCCTCATAATGTACATTATTTCCCCAATTGGTTATTGGCTTAATCTGTACAATGCCAAATCATTCCCTATATTTTCGGACGGGTTATTTACAGCAAGTGGGCACAAGTACAATATCACAAGCATTATTGATTCAGATTTTCATCTCGACATCAAGGCGTATGAGAAGCACGGGAATCTTTATCTCAGTACCTTCTTTGTGGTGACTTATGGCGTCGGTTTTGCATCTCTCACGGCTACCGTTACTCATGTGCTTCTATTCCATGGAAGGTAAAGATTGAGCTCTTTTGTAGAGGGGTTCATTTGTGTAAAATTTGGTACAATTTGAAAACACATTGATCATCCATTGGGCGATACAAAATATTATACTTCAGTTTTATCAAATTGACCAAATTATTCTCAAATTTATCAAATTTGATTGACAACCTAGTACCTACTAAATCATGGAGAACATATGCACAGTTTTGATTTTTAAAATTTTTTAGCAATAATGTAAATAATTGTTAGATAAATTTGATTGCCAATATTGTTGCTGAAAAATAATATGGTTTGTGAGCAGAGAGATTTGGCAACTGAGTAAGTCAGCATTCCAAGAGAAGAAGGTGGATGTGCACACAAGGCTCATGAGCAAATACAAACAGGTACCAGAATGGTGGTTTGTGTGCATCCTCATTGCCAACATAGCACTTACAGTTTTTGCATGTGAGTATTACATTGACCAGCTTCAGTTGCCATGGTGGGGTGTGCTTCTCGCATGTGCTCTCGCTATTTTCTTCACTTTACCTATCGGTATCATCACAGCAACAACCAACCAGGTGCAATTTTATTTTAGAAATTTGAAAGGAAGAACAAGTTTCACTGTATATGAGGCTAATTCTATGAATCAATATTTGTGTCAAACAGACACCAGGTTTGAACATTATCACAGAGTATATCATGGGGTATCTCTACCCAGGCCGTCCCGTTGCAAACATGTGCTTCAAAGTATATGGATACATAAGCATGACACAGGCATTGGCATTTTTGCAAGATTTCAAATTGGGTCACTACATGAAAATCCCGCCACGAACCATGTTCATGGCTCAGGTTAGGTCCCCTATAAGAAAATCTATGGCCCCGGTTTCTCTAGAAAAATGGAAAAATAAATAAAAAAACTGCAATGTTCATGAAATTAAATATTCATACATAACAGGTGGTGGGGACCCTACTTGCCGGAGTAGTATACCTTAGCACGGCCTGGTGGCTAATGGATTCAATATCAAACATATGTGACACTGAGCTCCTCTCGTCTGACAGCCCCTGGACATGTCCTGGCGACCATGTATTCTATGATGCCTCTGTCATCTGGGGCCTCATCGGGCCTCGTCGCATCTTTGGTGACCTCGGCATGTACTCTGCAGTTAACTGGTTCTTCCTAGCTGGAGCCATTGCCCCGCTCCTCGTCTGGCTGGCCCACAAAGCGTTCCCCAACCAAAGATGGATTACTTTGATTAACATGCCTGTTTTGATCGGTGCAACCAGTTCAATGCCACCAGCTACGGCAGTAAACTACACAACTTGGATAATTGTTGGGTTTTTGTCAGGATATGTTGTGTACAAGTACAGAAGAGATTGGTGGCAGCGGCACAATTACGTGTTATCTGGCGCATTGGATGCCGGACTTGCCTTTATGGCCGTGTTGATTTATCTTTGCTTAGGCTTGGAGGATATAAACTTGAATTGGTGGGGGAATGACTTGGATGGATGTCCTTTGGCACATTGTCCGACTGCGAAAGGTATTGTGGTCGAAGGTTGCCCCGTTTATTAATGCCGGGATCGATATTTTCATTCAGGGAAGCAAATTTGAGTTTACACCATTTAGATTCTAAAATTCAATGGATTCTGTGAATATGTTGTTGCTACAAAATCATATCAATTCCTTGTAATTTTGATTTTGTAATGGACTGTACAGAAACTTAGGGCTTTTATTCAGATTGCCTGTACAAAACAGTTAAGGAGCTCTTTTTCTCTGGTATGTTGGCAAAACATTGTTTAATCTTCTCAAATACATTTTTTTTTGAAATGGACAACCCTTTTCTAACATAATGAAACTAAAATAATTATTACAAAAAAATTAGCAAATAGATGTGCCAGTAAAACTAATATTTTGTTTGTTGTTGAATAACATTAAACTCTCGAAAGGTTGACTGGTTCTACACTTGGCCATTGCTTTGATCATATTAGTACAAGTTCTTGCTGATATGAGAAATGTAATACACAAACAGATGATATAATTTATGACATAATTTTTTTTTTTTTTGAAAAAGTAGGGAGTGTTCAGTGTTCTTTACATACCAACCAATTATTACCAAAGACTATTACATCCTATATTAGCGAATGACCTAAAATAATATCATTAGCAATCTACCAGTATTCAACTAAAAAAAAATCATTAGCACAGCAAGGCAAACTAACATAGTTTGTTTTAACAAAAAAAAAAAAAAAAAAAAAAAAAAAAAAAAAAAAAAAAAACATAAGGAAAGACCCGTTTCCAAACAAGAATAGAGTTAGTCATATAAAATTTTCATGTCGTGAATAGAGATTAATTTTATTGTGCATGTAAAATTTTATTCTAAATTATATAGAAAATCATGTATAAATATAAAAATTTTTAAAAAATAATTAAGATTAATTGACCATTCCTTCGTACCAACTCCGTCTCCTCTACCTACGTTGTTTTCTTAATCATACATTTATATATGCATAGGAAACGTGGGTAATTAAATACTAAGATAGGGACAATTAAGCATTAATTTTACCTACCTACGTTGCTTTCTGAATCATACATTTATATATGCGTAGGAAACGTGGTAAATACTAAGATAGGGACAATTAAGCATTAATTTTTTTTTGTAATTATAATTGATAATTAAGACATAAAACTAAACAGTATAGACCAATGTTGTAAATAATGGCTGTTTAGGCTGATTAGTCATTGATAGCAACTAAACTATCACGGATTTTCCCGACTAATCGGCCTATCTGTCTGACGAATCACATACTGTTATTTACAACACTGTATAGATGACTATTTTGGATGTGGTGATTCTTCTGCCATGTAGTTGTAAACCAGAGCAAGCATTCTAAGATCCTAAAGATTTCTAGCAAACTCAGATGAACATGAAAAATTATTTAAAAAACAAAATGTAAATTTTTTGAATACAAATTAAAAGTTTACCAGAAAAATATACGAATTAAGTTGTTTATCAAATGAAAGAAAAAAATCATTATACAAAAATATGCCAATTATTTTCTTTTATTAATTAAAAATCATTAATGAACAATAAAAATAGATGGGATGTATATTAACTAGAGTTGATATATTAATTTAGTGGAAAGTAGGGCGGATTTACATTATGCCCAGGGGTGCTAAGCCATTCTATTTTTTTGAAATTTTAAATTACGTACGTTGAAATTTAATTGATTATTATTTTTTTTTGAAGTTTTTTTATATAGTTCAGCCCCTCTCATAAAATATTAGATGTTTACTTATAGCCTAGTGGTTAAGAGTCTATTTTATTCTTAAGAGGTAATGAGTTTAAATCTCACTAACTACAAATTAATAATTATGTATTTTAAGTTTTAACCCCCTCTAATTAAATTTTCTAATTCTGGCCCGGGTGGAATGAAGGATAATAATGTCAATTTAAACCAAAACCAAGCATAAATTATAGGTTGGCAACTGGAGTTTGGCTAGCATATTATTGACAGTATAAGATGCTCTATGCTATTGCTTGAAAATCTTATCAGGTTGGTTTCAAATGACGAATTTAAACTATTAAAATTGATCTATTTCACGAGTGATGCGGTTAAATGCAAAGTTTATAAATTTTCAAATTCATTTAGTATAAAGTCAAGTGGTCAAAAAATAATGATTTATAAAGTTTTTTAATTGCTTGACTTTAACTAAATGAATAAAAAAATGAATAAGTTTTATACATAAACGCATCACATATAAAGTAGATCAGTTTCAACAGTTATAATTAGATTTGTCATTTGAAACATATCGAAAAAAAAAATTAGGCACGCAAGTATACATTAATCACGTCTATTATATCATATTTAACGTTAATCTTATTGAATCACGGAATATATAAATATATTGAATCACGTTTGTTGTATATTTACTAATTAATATGTATATATACGTTAATTAATCAAGTTAATCATTGTATAATCAAGTCGTTAATCACGCCTGTTCTATTATAATGAGACTTGGCTATGGGTAGGCCACCACATCTGTTCATATTACGGTTTTTTAATTTGGCACGCTAGGGGGAATATACTTTTAATTTCTAGTGTATAAACTTTTCTAATATCTAATTTTCTCATAAAAACATGACCATAATATCTAATATCTCCAAAAATCTTAACATTTTATCCAATATCCTCTTTTATTTTATTTAGTTATTTTAAAAGTTAAATTGACAATTATACATTTTATTTTAAAGCCTCCTCTCTCCTAAGCTGTATTAAAAAAAAATGTGATTTCCTTCCTCCATTAAATAAAAACTTCTTCACTAATTCTGGATGAAGCTTGATTAGACTAATTGAGTAAATCCTGAGTTCATGAATCATGTAGTTCTTAATTTATATTTTATACAAGTACAGAACGTGGATCGTGCATGCTTCCTTGCAATTAATGTGCCACCTAAAATATAATATTGGCCGCCATTTTTAATAATATCCAACATTAAATATAAAATTTTAAATTTGTCTAGCTCCACCTGATATTTATAAAAGTATCCAAACTGGTCAATTATTGGCCAGTTTCTAATTTTTTTCAAAACCGGCTAATAATTAGCCGGTCCTTACCTTTATTTTTTTAGAAAATATTATAATTTATTTATTTTTTGTATTAAAATGTTAGAAATAATTTTTATATTTTTTTGAAATTAGATAGAATACTATATAATTTAATTTATTAGAAAGACTACATATTTTTATATTTTATTTATTTAAAATTAATATTATATTTCTTTTAGATGGATATTTATTAATGCTACAACAAATTCGATATGTGTTTTTCTGTTATAATGTATGTGTATTAATTTTTTTAAGTCATTTTTTCTCATTTCTAAAGCCCATGTGTATGTATTTATTTTAAGACATATCTCGTAAACAGGTGAGGCTAAGACAAGGAATAAAGCAAGGGAGACGATATCTTCACTGAGAAGGTGTAAAACGACAATGAAATTTTAAATGACGATAAAACAACGATTGAGTGTCCGATTTCAGCAAATGACCATTTTTTGAAAAGTTCGTTAGATGCATGCGTCACTAACCACTCTGTCATTTTTTAAAATTCAGAATTACAAAAAAACAAAGGGAAGAGCCTCAAAACTTGAGTTGAAGTTTCCGATGAAGATTTGCATTTCTATTTTTCGATCTAAGTAGCTCAGTAAATTGGTTATATGATAAACTTGTACAATACCAATTTTTGGAATTTTGTTTACTATTTTTTATGATTTATTAAAGATGACACACAATGACTTAAAAATAAAAGAAAATTGTAAAAAATATATTTTCTCGATACTTGAGTTGGGTTCTATACAATATCTATACAATATATCTCATTCTATACACACTAAACATCTCTCTAATATATATATATATAGTGGACTGCCCAAATATTGTGGTCCTTCTAGTACCTATTTTGAAAAAAAAAATGTAATAAATGATTACATTAACAAAAAGTTAGATTAAATTTTTATTTTTCAAAAATGGAAAGACCACAATATTTTCTATATTTACTTAGAAATGACTTTTGAATCGGGATCAATAACTCAGATTCAAAGTATTTTTATTTTTTTTTCCAATAACACAGATAAATATTTTAATTTTTCTTATAGCCACAAAAAATATTAATTTGGGTTATTTGTTGCAGTATTTCTAATAAATCAAATTATATAGTATTCTATCTAATTTCCAAGAAATATAAAAAATATTTCTAATATTTTAATACAAAAAATAAATAAATTATAACTTTTGCTAAAAAAAAATTGATAAGACCTGCCAATACTTGGCCGATTTTGAAAAAAAATATTGACAATTATTGGTGGTTTGGATATTTTTATAAATATCCAGCAAGAGTTGGACAAATTTGGAATTTTCTATTTTCTATTGTTTATTAATAAAAATGTCGGAAATATTGGTATTGACCGGGAAATAGTTTTAATTGTCAGTCAAATTTCTGTCTAGTTTAGCCTCCAAAGTCAAAGTAATGAAATCAATTCATGCCTGACTGGTGATGGGGAGCCTATGAAATACAAAGGAAGCTATCTATCTGTGTATCTGAATCAACCAACAAGGCAACAATGGAAGAAGAAGAACAACAACAACAGCAAAGCCACCAAATCACAATCCCCCTTTGTCAGCCTCTCTCTCTCTCTCTCTCTCTATCTTTAGTCTGTTTGCATCTTTCTCCCTTCAACAATAATTTGTAAATCATGCAGTGGAGCATGCACCCTCTACCTCTTCACTGGGGAAATATTTGGAAGAGGAAGAGGAAGAGGGAGAAAACTCTCCGATTGAACAAGTCGCCTTGACAGTACCAGTATCAGATGACCCGACAGAAGTAGTCCTAACTTTTCGCATGTGGGTCCTTGGTACCCTCTCATGTGTCTTACTCTCCTTCTTAAACCAATTCTTCTGGTACCGCAAGGAGCCACTAACCATCACTGCTATATCTGCTCAGATTGCTGTCGTACCAGTTGGTCGTCTCATGGCTGCCACTTTACCGACACGCGTGTTTTTTAAGGGGAGTAAATGGGAGTTTAGTTTGAATCCGGGGCCATTTAACATGAAATAACATGTACTGATCACTATTTTTGCCAATTCTGGTGCTGGTACGGTGTATGCAATGCATGTTATCACAGCAGTAAGAGTTTTCTACAAGCAGCACATCACCTTCTTTGTTTCTCTGCTTGTTGTGCTCACTACACAGGTATTGATTTTGTTGTTCTTTATTTTATAGTTTATTTTTCTATGCATTTTTATTTATAGTTTTTCATTGCAAATGACATGCATGTAATGACAGGTGTTGGGTTTTGGTTGGGCTGGTATATTCCAGCGATACCTGGTCGAGCCTGCAGCGATGTGGTGGCCATATAATTTGGTCCAAGTCTCCCTTTTCAGGTACACTGCTGCTTCTCAGATCTTATAATTTCTTATACATTTTTAGGGACTTATTATATTGATATTTGTTATTTAATATGAAATGTGAGAGGTGGTAGTTAATTCAATGTTACAACTTATAAGTTAATTTTGTTCTAGAAAATTTCAGGATTTCAGCCATCCTTAAGAATGTAATGATGCATAAAATTTAAAAGTTAAAAGGTATAATTTATCTTCCAAAGGTTTATGAATATCATGTTGTACAAATCTTTATTATTGCAAATATAATATATATATATATATATATATATATATATATCTTTTTGAATAAAAGTGGTCATATGCCACCAATTTTCATTAAGAAAATCACAAGGTATGTGAAGATGGTACAAGTCACAAATATAATATAACGTTTCAAGTCTCCATTTTTACTCACAAAATAAAAGTCCAATATATCACAAGAGTTAGCTGGGAATTCTCCCGTGGGACCTCCATTTCATTTATAATTACCAGTATGAAAGAAACATTAAATCATACAGTTACATATCTCTTTCATTTTAAAGTTATTATTCAGGATTTAGTCATTGGTTTTTTATGGTTAGTGGCAAGCAGCCATCAAACTATTGTATTAAAGGAGAAATACTGTTACAAGTTACCAGGGATACCTAGAAATGAGGATTTGGAGATTCTCCGGCCGAAAATAAAAATAAAAATAATAATTCTGTACTCAACAGAGTTATACCAGATTTTATGGATCTCTTCCTGATTTTATGGATCTATCCCAGATTTTATGTGCTGTGAACACTACAAAACTTCAAGGAACAATTTTGAAGCATTGTATCAGAAATTCAGAACTCAGCCAGCCATACAACAAGCTGGTACAAGGCTTCAAGCATTCTTATTAGTTGTTTTCCCATCTTATACTCCTGATTTCTTTTTTCTGTAGCATAAAATAAAATTAAAACCTAGACATTAAATCTGCAATATTTAAAAATTTAACACTATGCTAACTGCAGTCTGTATGTACCGATT
Organism: Carex cristatella; assembly: GCA_024447775.1. NCBI lineage: Eukaryota > Viridiplantae > Streptophyta > Magnoliopsida > Poales > Cyperaceae > Carex > Carex cristatella. The sequence goes on from JAJHPF010000010.1 coordinate 2,303,036, forward strand.
CAGTACCTATATATAATTCTTAGCGACTCGGTAAAAGATCTAGAAAGAGAATTTTTAGAAAATTAGGACTGGTATAGGATACATCAAGACAGATTCCTGGGTCAACGACTGCCACCGATCCTTAACAAACCTTTCGTAGTGGATATTGAATTGAAAATAGGGTATTTGTATGACAATCAAGGTGTGATTGATTCAAATTTTCAATCAATTGGCTTTAACTTCCCAATTTGACAAATGTAATCATGTATAATTTACAAATAGAACATGAGATGAGATTTTCTGACAGGATCCTGACTGAATTGTGACCTTATTTCTTTCTGCATAGGGCACTTCATGAGAAGGAAGAGCGCAAAAAAGGAAGCCTGAATCGCAACCAGTTTTTTCTAGTTGCATTTATATGTAGTTTCACATATTACATATTCCCCGGATACTTATTCAAGATGCTCACCTCTTTCTCTTGGATTTGTTGGCTATTCCCACATTCAGTCTTAGCTCATCAGTTAGGCTCTGGCTTACATGGCCTTGGGATTGGTGCTATCGGCCTGGATTGGTCATCAATTTCCTCATATCTAGGTAATGCATGTGCTTGATGTATTCTACAATTTAATAATTAATTTCAAGTTTTCAACACACTAATGGCATCTTATCCTTTTGTCCTATTTTTTTTTTTTTTAACAAAATAGGTAGTCCTCTTGCAAGTCCCTGGTTCGCAACCACGAATGTGGCAGCAGGATTTATCATCATAATGTACATTATCACCCCAATTGGATATTGGTTTAATCTGTACAATGCCAAGAAATTCCCTATATTTTCAGACGGGTTATTTACAGCAAGTGGGCACAAGTACAATATCACAAGCATTATTGATTCAGATTTTCAACTCGACATCAAGGCGTATGAGAAGTACGGGAATCTTTATCTCAGTACCTTCTTTGTGGTGACTTATGGCATCGGTTTTGCTACTCTCACGGCCACTGTCACTCATGTGCTTCTATTCCATGGAAGGTAAAGATTGAGCTCTTTTGTAGAGGGGTTCATTTGCACTACTATTAAATCCTCATGAAATGTGATGGAAAATTTACCTGCCCTTTGAATTAGAAGTTCAAAGGAATGAAATGTCACTAGAAAATGACTTGATCCCAACAGATACTAGACATGTCAGGTTAATTGATGTATTGACATGTTTGTATCTTAATTTCAGATATGTTATATCTACAATAAACTTATTTAGCTACCATGAGAATTTGAAAATACTATGAATCAAATTAAAAAAAATATTACAATTATAAATTTGTTCTTTCTAGTTTAGCTAGGATATGTTGATATAATTTGAGAATACATTGATCAGCTGTTGAGCAATATAAATAATTATAGTTCAATTTTATCAATTCCTAATTAATCGATGACCAAACTATTGTCAAATTTATCAAAAAATGATTCAAGAACTTAGTACCTACTAAATTGCGGAGAACATATGAGAAATTTTAATGTTTTTTTTTTTTTAATATTAGCAATCTTGCAAATAAGTTTGCTTGTCAACATATTCTTACTTATACGAATTATGGTCTGTGAGCAGAGAGATTTGGCAACTGAGTAAGTCAGCTTTCCAAGAGAAGAAGGTGGATGTGCACACAAGGCTCATGAGCAAATACAAACAGGTGCCAGAATGGTGGTTTGTGTGCATCCTCATTGTCACCATTGTACTGACAATATTTACATGTGAGAACTACATTGATCAGCTCCAGTTGCCATGGTGGGGTGTGCTCCTCGCATGTGCTCTTGCCATTTTTTTCACTGTACCTATCGGTATCATCACAGCAACAACCAACCAGGTGAAATTTATTTTAGAAAATTTGAAGTACAGTTTTCACAGCATATGAGACTAATTCCATGAATTAATATTTGTGTCAACAGACACCAGGTTTGAACATTATCACAGAGTATATCATAGGGTATCTCTACCCGGGCCATCCCGTAGCAAACATGTGCTTCAAAGTATATGGAAACATAAGCATGAAGCAGGCATTGACATTTTTGCAAGATTTCAAACTGGGTCACTACATGAAGATCCCTCCAAGAACCATGTTCATGGCTCAGGTTAGGTCCTCTATGATAAAAATCTATGGCCCAAAGATTTTTTTTTTATAATATCAAAGAAAAATAAAATTACCATGTATAGGGTACAAATCACTACAAATGTCCAATTAATGAGATCAAATATTCATACATGACAGGTGGTGGGGACCCTACTTGCCGGAGTTGTATACCTTAGCACCGCATGGTGGCTGATGGATTCGATACCAAACATATGCGACACCGAGCTCCTCTCGGTTGACAGCCCCTGGACATGTCCTGGCGACCACACATTCTATGGTGCCTCTGTCATCTGGGGCCTCATCGGTCCTCGCCACATCTTTGGTGACCTTGGCACCTATAATGCAGTTAACTGGTTCTTCCTAGCTGGTGCCATTGCCCCACTCCTTGTCTGGCTGGCCCACAAAGCGATTCCCAACCAAACATGGATTACTTTGATTAACATGCTGGTTTTGATAGGTGCAACTAGTTCGATGCCACCAGCTACGGCAGTGAACTACACAACTTGGATAATTGTTGGGTTCTTGTCAGGATATGTTGTATACAAGTACAGAAGAGATTGGTGGCAGCGGCACAATTATGTGTTATCCGGTGCATTGGATGCTGGTCTAGCTTTTATGGCGGTGTTGATTTATCTTTTCTTAGATTTGGAGAATATAAACTTGAATTGGTGGGGGAATGACTTGGATGGATGTCCTTTGGCATCGTGTCCGACAGCGAAAGGTGTTGTAGTTGACAGTTGCCCTGTTTACTAATGCCAGGATCTTCATTTTTTACAGTAAACCAAATTTGAGTTTACACCATTAAAATTTCAAAATTCTGTGAATATGTTGATACAAAATTATATCAATTCCTTGTATTTTGGCAAAGCATAGTTTAATTTTCTCAAATACATTGTTTTTAAATGGATGGCCCTTTTGAAACAGAACCATAGGGGCACACATGGCACATGCAGCATAAGAATTGTTCTGATTTTTCTCTTACGAATGTAGGAGAGAGGAAGAGAAAAGGGACACTGCAGTTGACAATTTCAGAATTGCAAAACAGAGATGTCTCAATGAACCATATAACTTGGTCCAATAAGCAAATTATGGGTTTACTTTTTTTTTTTCCGAACATTTTAAATTGCAAACTAAATCGTCATAATATATTCCAAAAATACTGGAAATTGCAAATAAATTACAGCATAATATATTCCAAAAATATCTGGCACCTACCTTTTGGCTTGCACGTCTTTACCTAGAAAAAGACAGTATCTTTGTTGAAAGAGCATTTGTTGAATACTAGAAGTTGTTGACAATGACAAGAGAAAATCACCTCTCTTTGGAAAAGTCTCCTTGTATCTTTCAATTGATAAAGAAGGGTCATTGAAGATAACGAAGTAACCCGATCCAATAACAGATTCTGACAAGCTCCAGTATCCCTACAGTTTACAAATACAAGTTTGCAAACAAAGAGACAAATTGAGAAGGGAAAAAAAACAAGTTAGAAGGAAAAGAGAAAAAATGAAAAAATTACGACGACAAATATGAGACGGAAAGTAGGCGTGTTGTATTTGTGTTTATAAATGCAGTTGGATATGTGTATGCAGTTGGCTGCCACGCTCTTAGAATATTATGCTGTCTTTGTAGCTGTACTCAGAATGTCATGCAGTTGCATATGTGTATGCGGTTTCGAGTGTCAGTTTATCAGTAGAAGCAACAATGAAGAGGCGGTACGACCAAAGGCAAGTACGGATCTGCAGAAGCGGTGCTGGTGTAGTAAGTTGCTAATGTCTCAAACCGCACAAAAATTTCTTAGTATGACTATCTTGTCAGAACGGTACTATAAGCAATCAAAATCTCAGTATGAATCAGACAATCTCATTCAATCTCAGTAAAAAAATTCCAAAAAAAAAGTGTAAAATTTGGTCTCCAAGCATATTCCAATATAAATATCTTGTTGAGCAGTTCAGATCGACTATTTGGTCTTTGAAAACGGAGATCGATATGAGCATGAAGTAAAACAAGATCCTTAGTTCGCAACTCACCATAGCCCATCTCTCTATGTATGTATATATATGTTTGCCATCACATTCAGATCTCTGTCCATCTTTGATTCAGATACAAGTGAATGCTATTCTATTGAAAAAAGTAGAAGGGAAAAATACGAAAATATTTTAATTGGTGCACCTGCCATCACGTTTACAGCATATCGATTGGAGAACAATAAATTAGCAAAAATTAATGCATGGCTTCACACCCAAACCGGCCTTTCTAATGTTTGAAAAGGGCAAGATTAGCATCCCATATATGTGAAAGGGCAAATTGATTTTGCATGCTAGCCAAAGGCTGGTTCTGTATTGTTAATTGAAGTGGAATTGGCTCAAATATATAATCAAATTATTGGCTGTAATTAAGTAACATTGAATTGGTTCAATAGATTAATAACTATTATCTAATAACATGCAGTAGCTAGCCCCTTATACCTTACCTCAAAATAAATATGAACATATTTAATTTATTGGCCTCATTGATCGTACGTCTCCTTCACAACAACGACTGGAAATTAATTTGTCCTATTAGGGATAGAGGCATGATTTGAATCAGTTCTCTTCCTTCTAATGCGCAGAGATATACACATTTTCGTGTTCCTCAGGGACTACGGCACCTAACCAACCTTCAACAATTGAAGTGGTATCAGTGGGACGATGGCCCTGGCGGTGCTGCCAAGGTAAATGACATCTGCAACTTATGCAAACATGTTCCCTCAGTTATTATACGATAGAGTCATGGACTCTTGTCAATGCATATTTTACTCCAAGCATCCAATTTCATATTTTTCATTGTTTTCTTTTAAGTGTCTTTGTCTGTGTGCTTTGTATTTTTAATTTAATTAGTGCAATTTTATTTATAGTTTGAGTTAAAGAAAATGGTTGAAGATTGTAAGTTGAGTTTTTATACAAAATCTTCTGCTTAATTCATATCAAATGATGAGTGGTACGTACGTGTAGTTGTGTACTAAATTAGTACTAGTTCGTACTAGTATAATAATTTAAGAAAATATGTCCTTAAATACATTCTGATGCATGTATTCTGCAATATGGAAATTCTCCAATAATTTATATACAATAAATTGTATTTGTACGTACGTACACGGACGGACAATGTAGAAGAGATTTCCTCGTTTAATTATATACTGAGCACTTAACAATTACATGATCTGATGTGAATTCCCAGGAGATTTTGTGATTAAAATAAACGTTGTCATTTATTTTCTCATTAAAATAAACTCTGTTGTACGTATTACCTGAAAATTTTGATAGTAAGTAAACATTTCTAATTAAATTAATAGCTTTTCTAAATCTTTTATGTATTATTTTATTTTTGACAACCTTAGTTGATTCTAAATATGACATAAAATAATCAAAATAAATTTTTCTTTGAATTAAATATATTCCGTGTTCTCATTAATTATGTTTTAAGGATTCTTCTTTGAATTTTTCTTTGAATTAAATATTTTCTTTGAATTAAATATATTCAATGTTGAAGGATAAATAATTCAAGTTTTAAGAATTAATACTTATTATGTCTAAGCTAAATACTTAATTGTCTAAGATAAATATACTCAAATTCAATGGATAAATAATATAATATATAAGAATAAATACTTCAGTATCAAAGAATAAATGCTCCAATATCAAAAGATAAATACTCTAGTTTGTAAGGATAAATTCTTACTATACCTAAGATGAATACAACAATCTTTAAAGATTAATACTATATAGATCATGAATAAATACTGCTATGTCCAATGAATAAATGCTGGATTAATACTTAAATTGAATGATAAATACTACATAGATTAGGTTAGCCCAGAAAGTTTGACTCCAATTAGTGGTCCCCCAAAGTGCGGGACGAAACAGAGAAATTAAGAAATTAGTGCGGTGATACAATTTGGATATTTCTTATGTACGTAAATACAATTCTCTTCATAGAGATTAATATTTATGTTATTCAAAATAAATACATCAATGCTACATGTGAAATATTATTTGTTCTGTTAATGTTTTAGTGGTCGCCTATAACAAGTTTTGGACCTAGTGTGCAGACAATATAGATATAATGTATCAATTTGTACAGAAACATAGCTTTTTGTCACTGTTAGAGGCAGAGATTAATACTTATTTGAAATATGATAAATATAGTGAACCGTGTAAAATATTATTCTGCATTTAAATATTCGAATAGTCGGAACCTCATAGTTTTTAAATTTTAGTGAGGGATATTGGAGGGATGGCACTGCCCGGAATAATTACGGATTTTTTTTTACCACTCAGAAAAATCGAAATTAATTAAAAACCACCCGGTTTGACTTTCTATCACAAATACTACCCCCGCACAACCCTTGTGCGCACCCAAAAAAGAGCATGCACAAGGGTTTGCAGCACCTGAAGTGCGAGTCCACGGAAGAGTTCGCGCCCCGGGTCCACGCAACAGTTTGGCGCACCGATCAGATCCGCACAAGGGTTGTGCGCACCCCCCCTTGGCGCTATAAAGCCCCTTGCGCACCCAATTTTACCCCATCCGGGTCCGCGTCTCAGTCCCACAGTAAAGGTAATTTTTTTTTATTTTAAATTTGTAGTTTAGTATTTAGATAATTTAGATAATTTAGTTTGTAGAATTTAGATAATGTAGTTGTAAAATAATTGTAGTTTATTTTAATTTAGATAGTTTAGATAATTAATTTATTTAGTTTGTAGATTAAGTTTAGATAATATAGTTGTAAAATAATTGTAGTTTAATTTAATTTAGATAGTTTAGATAATTTAATTTATTTAATTTGTATATTAAGTTTAGATAATGTAGTTGTAAAATAATTGCAGTTTAATTTAATTTAGATAGTTTAGCTAATTTAATTTATTTAGTTTGTAGATTAGTTTAGATATGTAATTTAGTTGTAAAATAATTGTAGTTTAATTTAATTTAGATAGTTTAGATAATTTAATTTATTTAGTTTGTAGATTAGTTTAGATATGTAATTTAGTTATAAAATAATTGTAGTTCTTGCGAATTTAATCGGACGATGACCCATTAATTTAGTTTGTAGATTACTTTATCAATTGTTTTAAGATTTGACCTAAAATATATACTTTATTTTAGTATGGTGTCAACGAGCGGCACAACACCATTGGATGAGCATAATTGGGATCATGAGTTGATCTCTACAATATTTCTGCACTTTACGAATGAGAGCATTAGCCCCGTCTGTTGGTTCTCGCGTGAGGGCCACAAGATGAAGCTAGCATATGTAAGTTTACATTTGAAAAATAATTAAATTTTTTTTTTTTTTGGAAAAATATCTCTATTATTTATTTTATTTGCATTTGCAATTTATTTTAGGATCATGACCTGACAGAGGTGAGGAATAACCATATCACTCTACAATATGACGTACATGAGGAGATACAGGAGGAGGGACGCGGCAAGAGGCAGAAGTTTAAGAAGTTTCCCTACACACCGCCCTCCCGTTAATATTTCGATCTTAGTTGTTATTTTGTTATTTTGTGTGAGAACTTTTATTTAGATTTTATGTTGTGGACTGTTATGCATATTTTATGTTGTCTAATCTCATTCAGCTAATAACTAATACAACATACAAACATCATAAATAATACAAATATCACATTCAAAAATCCTTATTGAGTATTGCCCCGTGCATTCCTTCTCGTTCTCGCATTCCTTTCCAGGGTTTCTCTGTTGGGCTGGTTACCTGCTGGTCTTCCTTCCAGTATATCCATCCACATTCGGATCCGATTATGTCGCCTCCTGCCCAATTTAATCATTCTCCGCTCCGGAACTAAGATCGGGCCTTCATGCGCCGGCCAATCACTTTGATTGTTATACACGTGGAATTGACCACTCTATGTGGCGATTAATTAATCAATGTTGTAGTAGTAATTTACGAAAATATTTGGATCGAAGTTTCTACAATTTTACACCAATTATGTCAATCTTATCAAATTATTATGCAATGGTTATGAAATTATCATCAGATATTGGTACCTTAAACGACACACAGACATCACATGAACACATGGTATTCCACTTAGCTGCGGCTTTTGGCAGGTGCATTCAATGCGATTGTTATCCTAAAGTACGACTCTGTATGTGGCGTCTCGCTCCATTTGTGACAAGCTGTCTCTTTGCATGTCATATGCGATTTTCTCACCATGGGAGGTCACCTGCCACTCGTTACGGCCAAATGTGACTGCGCTCATTTTTTGGGTCTTGCGAATGTGCTTATCCATCTTTTCATGGACACGAGTGGAAAAAAGTTGACCCTGCAATTGTAATTCCACCGCACGCTCTTTTCTTTCAACAAACCAGTCGACACACTTGGCAAACGTCTCCTCAACAATTGCGGCAACTGGTAACCTGCGAAAATTACAACATACTATTAAATTAAGAAACATAAAACCGTCAATAAATAATAAATTTTCGTTGATTATAAAACACAAACCTTTGAGAAGTTTTGAAGACATTGTTGAGTGATTTAGAACCGTTGCTAGTCATGATTTCCCAACGAGTCCCGTTATCCATAGCTTGATACACCTTCCATGGCTTAGACAGTTCTGCCTCGTCATCAGGATTGTACTTTCCACATGTATCCAAGTATTTCAGCCATTCGGAATTTCTCCTTCCGATTGCATCAAGGCCTTCTACCATTCTTCTTGGTTTCTTCTTTTTCACCAATATTTTGAAAAAATTGGCAACAACTTTATCCTTGGAGTGTTTACCAAAATTATCAAACACATGTTGAGAGCAGTACCGGTTAACACACTCCCCGTTCTCCTCAGACCAACCCAGATCATCCTGTATGAACACCTTTTTTATGCCCATGACCCGGTCAGATATGACACACATGAATCTATTTGAACCAATTACAATCTACCTCACCCACTTCATAAACCACCCTCAATTATCAAAATGCTCACTCTCTACCAGCCCAAATGCTAGCGGGATTAACTGGTTCTCCTTATCATATCCGGTTACAATCAACAATTTACCATTGTATCTACCTGATAGGAAACAAGCATCGATGCTGATGACTGGTCTGAGGTGACTCGTTGCTTCAATACATGGTCACCAAGCCCATGCTAATCTCATGAAATACCGGTACCCATCTCTTTTGGTTCGTTTTGAAACAAATTTATATTGGGTTCCCGGATTTGCCCTTTTGATAGCATCCAACAAAGGGATAAGAAGCCCGTAAGACCCCTCCCAACTACCAAATGACCGAGCAATGGCTAACTCCCTACCACGCCACAATTTGTTGTACTTAGGGATGATGCCCTCGTACCTTTCAGCAACCAGATCGCTGATGGTGCTGATACTAATAGCAGCATTTGTTCGTAATGACAACTTTATGCAGTTGGCGACCATTGCGGACGTCAACTGTGCATGATCTGACATTATTGCATCAGCGTGGCATGTGTGAGGTTCCTTATATGTCGTGACCGCCCAGTCATCACCAAAACCTGTGGCTCTTGCAGCCATCCCCCACTGGCAACGGTCGCTCTTGCACTTATACCTCAACCTTTCTGTGTCACTGTGTGTCTGATTCACCTCGATATTTTTCTTTATATGCCAACGGTAAATTTTTTCTTGCATTTGCTCTTTGTTGGCGTACGTCATCCCTTCAGACAATTCATGTTGTTTTTCACCCTATTTAAAAAATTAAAAAAGTAACAAATATAAATAAATGTTTTTTTAATTAATTAAAAATGAAACACACCTCAGAAGTTGCAAAAAAAGAGCAGTCAGTTTCTTCAAACCCCGATGTGTCATGAAATTGCTCGAACGGGTGTCCTGATGCACCACCCGACACCTGCCACTGTCGTCTACCAAGTATAGAAAAATTTGTATCCACATCACTAAAATCAGTTGCCCCACCGCCGTCACTGGCATCCCAATTTTCCTCTGCCTCCTGCTCTTCAGGATCTTCATCTATATTTTCAGCATAATAAAGCGGTTCCGGGGTTGGAGATCGATTCTCATCAGTTTCGGCCTGGCTAGAACTAGTAGATGGAACCCGAGGACGTCCCCGGTCAGGTTGGGCACGACTAGGTCCAGCCCCTACAGATGAAGACCGACTAGCACTCCCTAAAGTTAGAGCCCGGACAGGACCCATCACAGATTGCTCACGAACCCGACCCTTGGTCATTTGCGGCATAGTTCTGGTGTTTTGGTTTGGGTTACGTCTGGGGTTCTGTCTAGGGTTAGCTACAACATATAATTCTAGAAACTTGAAAGGAGTTGCCAAATTCATTGTCATTTGGGTATACAACATCCAGCTATTATCATCTTGTACCGGTAGCTGTTAGAACCATGTTTGGTTACCTTGACCAATATTGATCCTTCCGGAAATTACCAGTTCATAATAATTCAGATCAATACCAACTTGCTGGTACACTTCTCTAGTTATACTTCTAAAATCTAAATCTAGCATGATATTGAACATTTTTGAAGGTTGAGTACCATAATAAGCACCATTTGGCCCATTTAAAACTTCACCACCAAAATAACAAGCAATTCCAATCATAATTGAACAAACCTATCAATTAATAAATTTAATGTTAATTTTAAAAATAACATAGAATAAATTATTTAAAAAAAATAAAGAACTAGTTTACCTCTGCTGTCGCTTATGCCTCTCTGCTCCTTCGTAGTGTTGTGGAATGAACACAGTTTCCAGAAACCCCTTTTTATATATTTTTTTTTGGTGCGCCAAATAGTTGTGCGGACCCGTGGGTTCGCACAAGCACTGCGCGGATCCGGATCGGGTGCGCACAAGGGTTGTGCGGATCCGGATGAGGTAAAATCGCCAAGGGGGGTGCGCACAACCCTTGTGCGGATTCGATCGGTGCGCCAAATTGTTGCGCAGACCCGGGGCGCGAACTCTTCCGTGGACCCGCACTTCAGGTGCGCACAAGGGTTATGCGGGGGTGGTATTTGTGATAAAAAGTCAAACCGGATGGTTTTTAATTAATTTTGGATTTTTCTGAGTGGTAAAAAAAAAATCCGGAATAATTATAAGGCAAATTCTTTGGTGCATACAAGGACCTATTTGTAAAATAAACATATTTTTATTTTCAAAGTTCAAACAGTCGATCCGAACCGTTCATCTTGTTTTCCATATTAATATGTGCTTGGATACCAAATTTTATATTTTTCTGAATTTTTTTACTATTTATTAAGATGGGTACAAAAAATATCAAATTCAGACCATTGAATTTTGTACCCATCTTAATAAATAGTAAAAAAATTCAGAAAAATATAAAATTTGGTCTCTAAGCACATATTAATATGGAGAACAAGATAAACGGTTCGGATCGACTGTTTGAACTTTGAAAATAAAAATATGTTTATTTTACAAATAGGTCCTTGTATGCACCGAAGCATCACTCTAATTATAATCCTGACAAAAAAAAAAATCGGCACCGCGCTGTGCTGAAACAGGGTTAGGCGCGACATCCACACGGAGCATTTACAATATAGTAATATACGACCAAAGGCAAGTACGGATCTGCAGAAGCGGTACTGGTGTAGTAAGTTACTAAATCTCAAACCGCACAAGAGTTTCTTAGTATGACTATCTTGTCAGAACGGTGCTATACGCAATCAAATTCTCAGTATGAATCAGACAATCTCATTCAATTTTTCCACGATTCTTGGAGAGAAGAGGAAGCACCGAAGCAGCCAACAGCTACCAACCAGCGCCACTCATCTCTTCTCTCGTTCCATTTGAGGATATCAGTTTGGGTCCGATGCTCGTGGGACTTAAATTTTCGTCCGATGAGTTACATAACCGTTCGATGTGCTTTAAAATTCGTGCGCACGGATATTAAAGCAGGTGAGTACGATATTAAAACCGAGCACAGATATTAAAGTGAATCAGACGGTTATGGAAACCATCGAGTCCGACGGCATCGGACCCAAACTGCACTCCTATTTGAGTGGCCGAGTTAAAAGGAGAACCTCGTCTCCTTAGTTCTCAGTTCTCCTCTAATGGATGCTCTATCCACCCCGGTAGCCGCCTCCTTCATGTCAGGCGGAGGCGGTGGTGGTGGCGGATCCCTCATCCTCCCCTCCTCCCCTAAAGCCTCCATTTCTCTCCTCAAAGCCTCCTCTCTTCCCCTTCCTTCCACTTCAAACCTCTCTTTCCACACTAAACCCCAATCGCTCCATCCCAAATCCAGAGCCAAGTCCCACCTTCGCCCATCCCCTCTACCAAAATCCCACGCTTTTGTTCATGCTTCTTCCAATTCTGCTACTTTCCACCACCGTGCTGCCACTGGATATGCTGCTGCCCTGGCCGATGCGGCCTGCCGTTCTGGTACGGTTGCAGCAGCTGATGTTGATGCGCGACGGTTGGTAAGGCGTGTTAGAGGTGTGACTTTAGATCCGACTGTGAAGGAAACTGAGAAGGCTGAAATGGTAAGTAAGATAAAGCATGAGGTCATAAGGATGTAGGCTAAAGATCTACACTGATATGTAGTCTCAGTAATAGTATATAAACCTGACAATATGATTGCTGGGATGGTTCATGCTTGTTTTGAAAACCAGAAACAATTGTCTTTCATGGACCCTGACTGTTGTATTTGGTTTAGTCAGGCTCCTGAATTGTTATTTATATCTAATTTTTGTTCAATTGGACTTTAAGCTATTACAATTGGTTCAATCAATAATTGCTAAATTGGAAGATGTTGCCCTTGTGTAGACCTGAAACATGATATGACACTCATAATCTCATGTGCTGCCAAGTGATCACATATCAGTATATCACTGAATCGGGTCTGGATGGAACCATGTTCAGATTAATTAAAAACGATTCATGGAATAAATTTTTTTTTTTTGAGAAAAAAATATGGGTCAAGCCTCCCAACTGGGTTTCAAACCTGTGATCACCAAAGGCTGATTCTCAACCCATGTACTAATTGAAATAAGTGCAATATTTTAGGTCAAAAATGAAATTTCTCAAACCAAAATATGCAGAGAAAGCCATTGCCTTTTATATGATTGATTAAATTTGAAAAATTCAAGAAATAATGATCATGGTCAACTACCATTCAGCACTGGCTTGCATGTCAGTGTACCAGTAATGACCGGTACGGAGATATCTGCACTATAGTTGTCTCAAAATGCTTTATCTTATTCCCTGTACCAGCAACCCCTATTATCTATTTCATGTGCGCACAACAATATTTACGTTTTGTAATTGGATAACATAATACTAGATTAAACACATATGTATCACAGGTAATGAAGTTAACCCAGAGTGGTGGCTATGAGAAACATGTTGTGGCACTAATCAGCCTTCTGGCAAAGAAAGGAAAGTTGGGTTTGTTGGAGGAGGTAATGGCCGAGTTTTCGAAGATTTGTGATAAACTGACCGGCACAAAAGTTGTTGTGGTGGGGCCTTCAAAAAGCCGTGGGGATGCAACCGAGTTTGAAAGGATCGCCAGAGAAGTGCAGAAAACCAGCGGTGCTAACCGTGTCAAGGTGCGGCATGTCTTTTCTATATAATTGACCTGTGATGATATGTGCTTGTGTTATGCTTGTCAGTGTAGTTCATCTTTTGGAGTCTGATTCTGGAGCTTGGTTTGGGTTCTATGCATTTGTGAGTAGAAACTTTTTCTGATTGTTTGGCGGTACAATTTGTTTTTTTTTTTCTACTGTATATTGCAATCACATGTGTTATTACACTGATTAAGGCTGGGACTGGGATACAAAGCATCTCCTTTTGTACCAGCAAGGATTATTGTAAAAATATTCAGCAATGGCTGAAATAATAGAAAACTCTTTTAACTAACACAGGTTTAAGAACATATAATTAAACCAATGATTATTAAATACTTATTGTAATAAGTTTATTAGGTACATAATGATTTATGCTAATATAGTAACATTAGCGTATCAGTCTATATGCTAACGGGTAAAATTTTGCTTTTTCATGCCCGAACGGTCGATTCAAGTCACTCAATAAAATCTAAATATAAAAAATTATCGATTGTTTTTTTTTTGTATTCATTTTTTAAAGCTTTATTTGATTAATAGCCAAAATATTTGTATTCATATTTTTTAAGGAGATGGAATATTTATATTTACATTATCTCACAGCAAATACTTTTCAATTTTGTTTCATATTTTTTGAAGAAATTTAAAACTTTATTTTTTTTGACAACAAATGTATGTTAAAGATATTTAATAAATGTGGTCTAATGAGAAAAGTCCTACAAAAATGTACAAAGATGTAAATGCCTGTTAAATGACTAAGTTGAGCATGTTTTTGAGCTTTGGAAATCATAATAACAAGGTTTCTGAGTAATATATGTATTATATTCGTATTATTTTTTCATCTCTATTTTTTCCTGAATTTGACAAATTGTAAGAGCAACACGCTAATGTATCTCATATTGTTTTGTAAGATTGGCGATATCTTTATCTATTATTTGTGTTATAAAAAACTATTTTCAAAGTACATCTGTATTATGGATCCGAATCTGCTGCGATTCTTTACCCATAAACAATACCTTACAATTCCTGGTTTTTCAAATCCAATTGTTGAATTGTTTCGAGATTCTTTATTGGACGACTGAATTTGAAAAGGCAGGTATTTTAGGATTTTAGGATTACTATTCATCTTTTAGGATGGCAAAAGATGGCAGTAGATGTGAATCCCTGTATTATACTGAGTCCTAATCTTAGATTTTACTGAATTATATTAAAATTATTAATCTGTAATTGAAATTGAGTCCATCTTCACTCGAATTCAGGCCTACTGGTTCACTAGCTGGGTTTTTTTTTTTTATAATCAAATCCTTATATAGCCCAAATGCCATACATTACTGGGCTGAGCTGCAAAATCGAATAGTTGTGATCAAATAATGACATAGCACTATAGCAGTAACTTATATCACAATAATAACAGAGGATGTAGAGTCCAATTTTGTTGTGGAAGTGTGCAATTAGTTGCTTTTTTTTATCCAAATCTTACTGGGTTTCTGCTTGTGTAAACTCTGTTCATTCATTGTTAGCACATTAATCAAGCACCTATGTCCTAATTAAATGTCTTGATTTATTACAAGATAAACAACTTTTGCACGAGATACTTAAGATTCCTTAACATACTGTTTTAGTACCTTCTGTTGCTTCTATCTTAATCTTTTTATCATATTCAGTATATTATTTTTATTAACTTTTGCTGTCATGTTGTCAAGCTTCTTTCTTCCAGTTATTTTTATACAAGCATTATGAAACTAACCCATCAAACTTACTTGTATGACTAAACTTGGGACATTACAAAGTGGGAAATCATGGAACCAAAAAACAAAGCTATACCTTTGATGCTAAGCAAACCCACCTGTAACATGTCAAAGAAATATCACTATGTCACTTAAAATGAAGTATTCTTTTTTGCTCTTGCTTTAGAAAGTGGGCAACTTTATGAGTTTGTCAAATTCCAATCCCAGATTCTGAACCAAACACTTTTGCATGTAGCTTTCCAATTCTTCAAGCCCACTATGGATTCTTCTGAAAACTTATATTTTCTCTTCTTCTTTTTTAATTGATTGGAGCAGCTTGGTGCCAATCAGAATTATATTGATTGTGTCATAGCGCAGTTTAAGCTCAAATTGGATGTAATGTATGGATGCGTGTTTCAATTGCAGTAACCTTTTTTTTCTAGTGGGATCTTTTAAAAGCGTCTTAAGCAGTGTTTTAAATGTTCTAAATAGCTAACTGTAGCTACGCTATAGCTTTTTTGGACCATAAAAGCTACGCTATGAAATAAAAGTGCGTTATTTCAACTACGACTGTTATAGCTGTAATAGCGGACTGCTATTACCGCTACGTGTTAAGCGCTATGCTACATGGATTTTTTTTTTTTACAATTTACATGGGTTTATGTACTTTAGTTCCTATTTCTGATACTACATGATATGCTATAATAAGTATGCTAAATCGAACTATATGTTTTTGTTATTATTTGTGATTTAGTCTCTCAATATATATCGGAAAATATTAAAATATTAATTCTTCTTTTTGTTTGCTCTTCGTCTAGTATTCTTAAAATAATCGTTGTTCGTTTCATTGAAAGCTGGTTTTGATTATTATAATATATAAAATATTCAAATAGGTATACTAACTTCATTTCACTTATAAAAATAATTGATCTTCGTCTATTATAATCTGTAAAACTATAAAGTATGAACTATATTAAATAATGTTATCTAGTATATCTTTTTTTTTTTCCTTCTTATTTGCATGATTGAAAAAAGTATAGACTTAAATTAGTTGTCATTTTAATTGTTATCCCAATTCTCCAATATTAATCATGTTGATAATTAGTAGAAATATAGACTATAAATTTAAAAAAAAAAAAAAAAACACTAGGTATAATAGCTTCTGCTATAGCTGCATTATTTGCAATAGCTTTTTTTTTTTGTCTCCTCACTATGTTGCTATAATCGCTAAAATCGCTATTTAGAACTGGCTTAGTTTATTTTCTCACTACATATATCATACTTTATTGGATACCAGTAACTTGAATATGTCGGTGTGGTTGTAATTGGAAAGGGTAAAAAGGTAACATTACTTTATGGGTAACATGCATGGACAAAACACATCATTATGTTTACTAATAATTATTAGCTCATGCAGGCCGATCATTAGATTAATTTCACAGATGTATTGACCATTCATTCTTAAATTGTATGATTACTACTAATTATTCTCTCCTTTTTTAATTGCTATTTCCTGGTATATATTTTTTTCTTTCACAAGTAACACATTTCATAATTAAAGAATATTGACAAGAATAATGTGTGTAAACAAGGCACGCTATCTTGCTTACACATCTCTAATATAATGTCTCGTTACCCTCAATTGAAAACTACACTACACATCATAACATCTATCTTTCGAGAACGGAGTAGGTCTGATGCCCATCGGACCTACTTTTAGGTTCAACGTGCTTCATCACCGTCCGATGCATCTTAAGATATGTGTGCATGAAAATCAAAGCAGACATGCATGGAATTTAAAGCATTTCACACGAATCTTAAAGTAAATTAAACGGCGATTGAACTCATCGACCTACTCCCAAGTCCTACCTTTCCAGCAGCAATCATCATTAGTATAGTATTAAATGATGTTCCTATTTTAAAACAGGGATTTCCTTTCCCTTTACAAGTACTACCAAACACTAGCTTGGATGATGGATTTGAGGGAGAACACCTCAACTGCCTCATTTAAATTAAACCAGAACAACTACACCTTTTATAATGTGACAACAAATAAAATGTTAGATGCACTACTGAATATTAGCTACATAGTGTGGCCCATAACTAAAAAGTCATAAAAGAAAAAATAAAAATGAAGAGGATCATGCTCATATATTTTGTTGAGAAATTGCAGAGGTTCAAATCATTAATAATTGTACAAAAGTAATTGGAGAGTCTCCTTTAAGATTGGACTGTTTGAAAGATCTATATAACATAATATTACTTTGTGAAGAAAGATCTGACAAGATTCCAGTTTACCTATATCAGGGTAAATATATGGATATAGCTAGGGCTGTAAACGAGCTGGCTCGAGCCGAGTTGGGCAAAAGCTCAGCTCATTAATTCTGAACCGAGCTGTTAGCGAGCCAGCTCGTTAACAGCTCGCGAGCTAAAATCTCAGCTCAAACTCGTGATGAGCCAGCTCACGAGCTGGCTCACTGGATTTGGTTGGACCTTGTTTTAAGAAGAAAATGAATTTTACAAACATTTTTGGACCTAACTCAACCGAGCTAGATCAAGCTTGACAGTATAAAATACACACAAATTCATACAAATTCAAAAATTGATGCCTAGCCGAGCTAGCTCGCAAGCTCAGCTCATTAATTTTGGCCCGAGCTGTTAGCGAGCCAGCTCGTTAACAGCTCGGTCCACTATCGAACGAGCTGTTACCGATCAAGCCAGATGTGAGTCGCGAGCGAGCCACGAGCTTACGAGCTTTTTGGACAGCCCTAGACATAGCTGGTTTGGGAAATTTTTTTTTTAAATAGAACCAATTTTAAATATTTTAACAGAACGATTTGATTTTCATAAAAAACAGTTCCACCGATTTGCAAAATCGGCTGCAAATCGGTGGAGACACAAACATGTTTGCTCCACTGAGCCATTTACAATTGATTTTTGTAGTCAGATTGTATAGATGGGATAAAATGGCTCCACTGATCCAACGGATCAGTGGAGTCGTTTTTTATAGATTCCAAATCAATGGTACTTGTTTTGTTAAAAATATTAAATTTGTTTCTATTTAAAAATAAAAATAAAAAGCTCCTGGTTTGGCTTCATGGAGCATAATAGTTGTGCATTGCATGAAGCCAACCTAGCTCTGTCAATATCCTTACTCAATATGTCTATTTTTATATTGTAGTGGACAGCGCAATCCTGACCACAAAATCTGCATCAGACAGTCCAAATATGGTTTGGCCTCTCCTCTTAAATATTTCAAAAAAATTGTCACATGTAAACGTAATTACTATCATATACACATTCCTTCATCAAGCAAAGTTTAATTTAGTGAGAAAAGGGGGCTGGTACTGTACTGACAGCACAAAACAGAGTAAAGAATATCAGACAGCTATATCATATACTTTATTTAAAAATAAATAAAGATTATTGCCTAGAAGTTACACTAGTGAGATATAATATGTCCACTATAAAGACAACATGTATGACAAGTCAAAATAAATTTATATTTTCGCACATAAGGCTGAAAATAATATTTCCCTTACCAAAAGCTGATCAATTCTATTTGGAAAACATAAATAGAAGAAATTCTAGTAAAAGAATCATAGTAGATAGAATAAAAAATCTGATTCCAAACTAATAAAGAAATAAACCGCGTAAAGTGATCGGATTAATGATTTTTTTTGTTAAAATTTGAATCACAGATTTTGCGGGTTATACGGGTAAAACTGGTTGTAATTTTGATTGAATTTTTTATGACATTTTTTTTCCTCTTTTTCATTTTATATTCGTCAAATTAACATGTTACAACCATAGAAAAAAAAAAAGATAAATTACAAGTGAAATAACATAAAGATAATTGATCCTTAATAAATGGGTCAAAAGTAACTAGTTTTTTTTTTATTTGATTAGCTAAGGTAGCAATTCTAATATAGCATTCAAAAAGAAACCAAACAAAAATAATTTGATAATAATGACTAAATTTAAAGTTTAGTATCTACTCTTGTCTGTCAAGTCTCTTTCGAAATTTGAATTTGAATAAGAGTCGGTGCCTACAATACATGAATGATCATGTTATCCATAATAAATACAAAAGGATGTAAATGAAATGAAACTAATGAAGATAAATAAACAATATATATGTCACTGATTGATTTTCATATAAGTAATTTATTTTATTATTTTGACACATAATTAAATATATAATATTTAAGAAAATATGATACAACATTTACGATTGGTTTTTAAGGCTAAAGTTTTAATATTTTTAACAAAAGGATGCTAATCACCACCAATAAATTGAATTTTTATATTTTTATCCTTTGAAGTATTTAATTTTTGCAAAATTTATTACTAGTAGCCCCTCTCATAATTAATTAAAATTACATAACACTTATTCATCCCACCTTCTCAATCTCAATTTTCTAGTTCCGACCACATTCTAATCCAGTAAAAAAAATGGATTAGACTGAATGGGTCGACCGGAATGGGCGGGTTGTAAGGATTTTTGTACAACCCTTGAGACCACCTGTCATTGTAAGTCTAGTTTAAAATTGGTAATTAGGTAGAGCACTGCATAACACGCCCCTTATTTTTTTAAACAGTAGTTTGCTAAATTTGTCTTTTAAATAATGGAATATTGACTTGAGAAATGTTCTAAGAACAAAATAATTCTCCTTATGTTAACATGTTAGGTAATGAGTTAGTAGTATCATTGCATTATATGCTTTTGGAGTAAAAAAATTGGTTGATTAATGATTAGTGACATCCCAATCTCCAATTTATTTTTAATTAGAGGTCCTAGAAAAACATAGCCAAAATATAGATGTAAGGGAGGATTTGAAGTGATAAATAAATAAAAAGATTAATTATTAATGTAGTCCTTTTTTTGTGAAGTTGCTTTTCAAAAAAAAAAAAAGGTTTTTTAAGAAATTTAAAGGCGCCAGGCTGAAATTTAAATTTGAATTAATTAAAACTTTATTGGTCATCCATAAAAAATCACTACAAATAAATAGTTAAAATATTAAAATTATTTGTTGGAAAGCTAAACGATTTTTAGATAATTAGTCCAAATGATACACATTCAATTTAAAAAATATAAAATACGTTAGTAATTTTAAATTTTTAGTTTAAAAAATATATTTGTAGATATCAAATGAATATTTTATGAAAGTTAAATACATGGTACAATTATTCTCAGAATTTTTGTTTTTTTTTTTAAATAAATGTGAAGATCAGGACTCCAGATTCCATTAATTTGGAACACCAGGTGTCAAAGTTACGAAAGACAAATAAAAAAGATTCTAGTAAATATGAAGAAAGAAAGAAAAGAAAGAAAAAAAAAAAAAAGACCACTGATTTGATAGTATAATCTCAGAAAAATTGGATAAAGAAATTTGCATCTCCAACTTGAGCTTAAGTATTTATTTACAGTTCTAAAAAATAAGTATTATATTACAGTTACCATAAACAGTATGGGTCAAAACTGGATACAGAGCGAATAGTGATAAAATTATATCGATATTTTTTTTTATTTTCTGGATACAGATACGGAGCAGATATCAAACGGATAATCAAATCGGATATTTATTAAAATAATATAAAAAGATATTACAAAATATTAAAATTCATAGTATTTATCTAATTATAATAATGAATAACATAAATTTATCATAATATATATTAAAATATATGATATATATCTACTATTCGGATACGAATAACTAAAACATAAAATCATATCAGTATCCTTATCCACACAGATATTCAGATATCGGATATCTAAGTTTTCAAATACAAATCAATTACGGATCGGATATTTTCCATACTGTTTTCACCCCTACCAACTTGAGCTAAAGTATTTATTTACAGTTCTAAAATTTAAGTATTATATTACAGTTATTATATACAGGAGCCTAGCTAGTTCTAGTTGGGACAAAAAAGAAATTCCAGGAATTTCCCAAAGATGCTTCTCCTGTCTTGTTACCTCTTTTGAATTCTATCATCACCATTTGAAATTTTGAACCATGGAATTTAATTAGCTTCCTCGTTTCATGGAAAAAATACTCAACTAAAGTTAATTATTTTTACTTTTTACTATTTCTTAATTATTAAGTACCTGTCACAACATTTGTTGAGAGAATAATATTCGTACGTACGTAGCATTGAATTTTTGCTTTTGAATTTAATTTATTACCTACCATATTCACTATTGAAAGATAAAGAAGCGTGACCTAGAAAAATGAAAACAACGCACCATATTTTGCTATACATTTTGGTGCAAACAAGAAAAATTGACTAATCTGTCTCAATTAAGAAAATTATAACCAACTTTTTGCAAGCCATTAAGATTAATTATTACTAATTAATCTAGTTCAATGAGTGCTTAGTAACCAATATGAATATTAATTAAGTTCTGGATATAATTAGGTTAATTGTCCTTACCGAATTGACAACATCTATATCTCTGAAACTATTAGAGTTTATAATCTGACGCATCAGTTTCTAAACTAGTTTCAAAAATGTAGATGGATTTTTTATTTAACGACTTTGCTCAATAATTTCTTAAAAAGAAATCATTTATAAACTCCAGCATGAAAAAATCATTTGCTGAAATTAACTTCTCCGGCACCTCTAGCACTCTCTCTCTTCTAACGAAAAGAAAGGACGATAGATTCCAACGGAAAGAAAATGAGTTTATTTTAATTTAACTGATGATGACGTGGCTTAATTGAAATAATAAAATTAGTTTCAGTGATGTGAGGATTTATAAACTTTCCATGCTTTAATTTTAAAAAAAGTTATTAACAATTATTTAGAAACTCATTTGAGTTGCAGGAATTAGGAGTGTCAAGGTGGAAGCATTTTCATACCCATACCCACTAAGAGTTGATCTTATCCATACCCTACCCTTACCCGTTAAGAATTTGCCTTACTCTACTCTATCTGTACCCGTCAAAATTAGTGGGTAACGAAACGGTATCGGGTGAATAACGAATAACACTAATATATTGGTTTTATTATTTTTACAAATATACTATTAAAACTCATCATGTCATACATATGCAATCACAATTATTAATATAAATATCAAAATACAAACATGTAATCAATTCTAACTAATAATTTTTTTTATAAAGAAAAAAAAAACAAAAAATTCAAATATCTCTTCTAACAAATTCAAAATTCAATTCGTTAATTAAATAATAAAACATTCAAATAAAAAAAGTAATATGTTTAATATTATATTCATCTTACACCAAAATGCATATATTTTCTCATGAATTAACGTTGATACAATGATATGAGAAATATAAAATTGAATAAATTGAATATAATATTTATATATCTATATGTAATTTATTTTATATAATTACCCGTTACCCAATGGGTACGAAATAGCCTTTACCCGTACCCATTTAGCTAACGAAAAAAAATCCTTACCCATACTCATACCCAATAAGCTAATGAAAAAAAATCCTTACCCATACCCGACTTATCGAATATGATACGGGTAGGATAAATGAGTAAACGGTTTTCATTAACACCCCTAGCAGGAATGTAGATGCTCTAATTCTTTAATTATTTATTTATTTTAAGCAACATCCTATTTTAATTACCGTTCCAATAATATAGCATGAAACCTAATTACACTAAATCAAAATCAATTATGCGCTTGTGTCAACATCAGTTTAATCTTGAGCTGTCATCCTGATCAATCGCTTCAATAAAAAATGCTCCCATCATTATAACAATTCCTCGTAATGGAAAGATGTTCTATTTTTTAAATTATCTTCAGTAGCGTTTCTTACAAACAAAGATATATATAGTTATATACTGATTCAAGAGATTTACTGATTAATTATGAAATAATTTTAAGATATAATTATAACTTACGAGAATTTTAATTTTCATCTCATGCTTATAGAAATAATTAAAAAAAAAGTTGAAAGCTGTAAATAACGGTATGTGTGTCGAACGGACAAGGTACTGCCAAGCAATTAATCAGGAATAAATGGTCATAATCGGGAATAATCGACTGATTAGTCAGAAAAATCTGTGACGGTTTGATTGCCGCCAATGACTAATCGGCCCGTTAATTGGCTTAAACGGATGTTTTTTACCCCACTGGTTGAAACCAGTGTTGTAAATAACGACATGCATTCGTCGGATGGACAAGATATTGTCAAGCAATTAATCGGAAATAATCAAGAATAAATGGTCATAATCGGGAACAATCAACTAATTAGTCGAAAAAAATCTGTGATAATTTAGTTGACGCTCATGATTAATCGGCCAGTTAATCGGTCTAAACAGTCGTTTTTTACAACACCGGTGGAAAGTTGAAACCACAGAGGCAGATGTACAAATGGTGAGCTGGTGCGGTACTGATATGATATATGTCTCTTATTCTCTCAAGTAATTTCTATTATAATGATAAAGCAAATTGGCAACCCCTTATGAGGGGACCAGCATGCATTTCTCCAACCCCATCTTTTCTCCAAACCCCAAACACCAATCACTCTATATATGACCCACCTGATACCATACACCCAAACTCATCTCTCTCTCTCTCTCTCTCTCTCTCTCTTTATAATTTTATATGATACAAACACACACACACACTTGAGTCTTGAAGCATACACACACAAGAGAGATCATTAGTGATATAATTAACATGATGAACAAAGAACAAGAGTACAAGATGAGGGAGGAGATGGAGATGGAGAAGAATTGGCAGGGGGAGGAGGCGGAAACCGACTACGTGTTCAAGGTTGTTGTTGTAGGTGACTCCGCGGTCGGCAAAAGCCAACTGCTCGGGAGGTTTGCCAAGGACGAGTTTTTCTTCGATTCTAAGCCGACGATCGGGGTCGAGTTCCAGACAAGAACCGTGACCATAAAGAGGAAGCGCATCAAGGCGCAGATTTGGGACACCGCCGGACAAGAGAGGTATGCGATTTTTTTCTTCTTGATTTTCTTTCTCTTTTTTTGTAATATAAAATTGCACAAATTGGCATGAAAAAAAAAAAAAAAAAAGATTTACTGAAAGTGTGAAAGGCAACTTTGTTATTACGGACGGAGACAGATAAAGTAAAAATTTACTGGTAAATTGGACAGCATTGCAAGTGGCAAGATACTGACAAGAAAAGAGAAATCTGTTTGTGATAAAATGTTTTGATGATAAGTTTCGTGTCACAAGTCACAAACCATATATGCATGTATATATATATTTGCATGTATTTTCATTTAATTTTTGAAGGATATATAGACGTTTATATGAAGGTAGTGTTTTGAATATTATATTTTGTAATTTGGAAAGTTTTGAAATAAAACTAATTTCACGAAACTGGAAGACACAGTTCATAATTTAATTAAGTATATTACTTGCTCTCATAATTTTTTTTAAAATCTATGATTGAGAACGATTAATTCACTGCTAATACACACGCACACACATAAAGTACGGCTAACGCGCTTCCTCTAATTAATATATCAACAATATGTTTTTGGTTTCTAAAATCTATTGAATCGGTTTCAAATTACAAATTCAAATTGTTCAAACCAATCTCTTTAACGAGAGCTTCATTTCCAAATATTTTTTTATTTTTAAATTTATTTACTATCAAGTCAAGCGGTCAAAATATGAAGGATTTTCTACGCATTTTAATGCACTATATCCTTCATTTTTTTTACCACTTTACTCGATAGTAAATAAATTCGAAAATTAAAACTTTTTATATGAAAACAAAACTCTCGTTAAGAAAATTAGTTTGAACATTTAAATTTATCGTTTGAAGTCAATTCGATAGATTTTAGAGGCTGAAAACATATTGTTGATATATTAGTTAGAAGAAGTGGGTTAGCCGTAATCCATATATATACACTTTTGCAGTTGTTGCACCGCATATTTTTATAACTATTTAATTATTTGAATTATATATTCATATATTGTACGTGTAGGAGTTGCAACCGATTTATTTTGGATAAACAAGCCACAATAATATTCTCTAGCATTCTGTACAAAAATATAATAGAGAAAATGACAGTTAACTAGCTATCTTTTTGCGTACACAACTCATTCGTGGGTGTGAATTCAAAATTAAAGTTGAATTATATATGGAAAATGTTGGATAATTTAAATAATAATGTTAAACCTACTTTCAGGGACTGATTAAATAGCCCAACCAGATTTTTTTTAACAAATGATTAATCTAAGAATTAATGCATTTAAATTTGCATGTTTGAGCCCATGCTTAGTATTTATTGAAAATAATAATTGCTAATTAATGTTCACATTATATCTGAATTATTATTTTCGACATGACCTCTTCTAGTTGTTAATGTTCAATATATACAATATTCATGGCATATTAATATATAAAAAAATTATTTACTATATTAAATATTAATATTTGTATATCATACTAACTTGCATTATAAAATAATAAACTGTTTCTGAATTATACATGTATTATATATTTATATTCCAATCACATTCTTTATATATATCTTGTAGAATCACAAATTTGTTTCTCTAGCTCAAAATTGATAGACGGTAATTAGAGAAGGAAATACGTGACACGCCGTGACGTGACGTGATTAATTTTTTTTTCACGTGACGTGGCGTGACGTGAACAAAATGGTGGCGGATGGTCACATCACGCGAATAGTCACGTCACACGTAGTTACGCCGTGACCATACGTTACGTGATCACACGTGACGTGACGTGTCGTGACGTAAATTAGTCATGTTAATTTTTTTTATATTTTAATTTAAATTGTTAAAAATTTAGAAAAAAATATATATAAAATTCTAAAATAAGTAAATAATGTTGTAAAGATTATTTTTTTTAGGAAATGTTACATCTGACATTACTTTAAAAATTCAAATTACAAACATTCATTAGACTAAACTAAAAAAAATAAAAATCAGTACTACATGAGTACTAATATCACTGAACTTACACTAAAATTAAAATATGAATACTCTATACATATAAAAAAAAAGGTTAGATACTCTATGTTTCATACCGTGACGTGACGTGACGTGACGTATATTTTCACTGGAATGTGGTCACGTCACGCGAATGATCGCATCACGCGAGTCACGTCACGTAATTAACACACATGACATGACGTGACGTTAACGTGACGTGACGTGACTAGTCACGCCATGACAAATTTCCTTCTCGAACGGTAATGTTGCCAGAAAAATCCAAATTTTTTTTTCTTGATTTCAAATTCTAGTAGGAGCTGGGGGTGCAAACGGATACGGATTATCCATGGATAATCCGCTCCGAATCCGCTTATTATCCGTATTCGGATTAAACGGATATGGATACTTGCAAATACGGATAATTTTAGTATATGAAAAAATAATGCGGATACGAATACGGATAATTCCGTAAGGATATAAACGGAGCGGATATCCATATATATCCAGATCCGAAATTTAATCTTTCAGCAGCTTTCAATTCATTTCACCTTTGCGAAATTTCCAAAAAACATACATATTCATTTAAGTCCAAGAATCTTGATAGAAAAATCATATAATCTATTAGGATAATTGATTGGTTCACTGAACTAATAAGCAATTAGTCATGCAGAATCATCACTGTGCAAACTTAAAAAGACTATTAAGTTTTTGTCAATTTAGATAATCAAATTATGTAATTTAAAATTATAAAATTTAGTAGAATTACTCAATATCCGACAATTATCCGCTCCATATTTGTATTCGAATCCGTATCCGTATCCGTTTAAGATAGATATAATTTTCAATTTTGATATCCGTTTACTATTCGTATCCGTATCCGTATCTGTTTGTTGAAAAACGAATACGGATACGGTATTAGCATTATCCGCTCCGAATCCGCTCCGTTTACACCCCTAAGGCTAGCCTAGTAGGCTAAAATGCTAAAATTAGAATAAGTTATGGTCACGTGATTTTTCATGGCACTGACCCGCTGACAGGATCTTGCGTGGGACCCACCATTAGTTTGAGCCATCTTCGTTTTAATTGTAATTGTTTCATGAGCAGCATTAAAAAAAATAATACCAAATTATATTTTATATTTTTAAAATTCAAATAATTGATTCAAAGTGTCCAATATAATGAATATATTCAAATGTATTTGCAAATCAAATTTTATATTTTTTATATTTTTTACTATTTATTAAGATGCAAACAAAAATTTGATAGTCTGAAAACAACAATTTTATAAAATACTTAATAAATAATAAAAATATTCAAAAAATATATAAAATTTAGTCTTTAAGTACATTTTAATATGAAGATCATG
Organism: Carex cristatella; assembly: GCA_024447775.1. Lineage (NCBI taxonomy): Eukaryota > Viridiplantae > Streptophyta > Magnoliopsida > Poales > Cyperaceae > Carex > Carex cristatella. The sequence goes on from JAJHPF010000010.1 coordinate 2,330,714, forward strand.
TTAAATAATTTAAATCGATTGTTTAGACTTTGAAAATTTTGAAAATACAGAGTGTAATTTGAGATCACAAAAAGAGAGGTAAGTGTGATCCCTAGGTAAGTGTGATCCCTCCTCTCCTCTTGTTTCATATATATACAGCTCCGATAATATATCTTATATCAATTTGGTTGCCACCGGATTAGCATTTATTGCTTATACATGTAACGATGAGTTCATTCATTTCAATTTCCAACCGAAATGTGGCATAGGACCGATGGGCCCTTTACCCCAATAAAAACAAATCAAACAAAGATTTAAAATTAGAGGCAAACTTAAGCAAATTTAATTAATAAAAATACATGTCAAGCTCTGCCTAAACAAATAATTTTATTAAACTCATGACAAATCTCTCCATAGAATATTAACCAAAAAATATTTAAACATTGAATATTTGAAGTATATGGGCTAAAATGCTACTAAGAGTGTATATCGACTCCAGCTAATATGCTTTTGTAAGCACTTCAGTCAAAATACTTACATATTAAATTTTAAAATTTTACATTCAAACATTGAATTAAGTAACTCAGTAAATTTGTTATATATTAAACTTGTAGAATACCAATTTTTACTATTTTATTTTTTATAACTTTTTTAAATTATTTTTGAAAGATTATCTTTTTTAACATACCAACAGTGCATCAATATACGCATAAATCTTCATTTTATTTTTTGGCTGCTTAACTTGATACTAACTAAATTTAAAAATTTAAAAATAAAAGTATATGTAAATGAAGCTCTCTGGAAGAAGAATAGTTTGAACAGTTTACATTTTTCATTTGAAGATAATCAAATAAATTTTGAATTGAAAACATATTGACTAAAATGCTACTAAAAACATATTAACCGGATTCAATATATATATTATTTTCATTTATAATTGTCTGAGATAGATCTTTATCTATATTTTTCCTTTAGAAAAAATTAAGAACATGCACAGTAGATATTCTAGAACTAACTTGGGGCCAGCCTAATCTAACTTTTCCGGTGCAAGCATTAATTACGAACCAATAATTTGTCTCCATGCATTGTCTGTCTCTTAGCTCACGGCAGTAGCTGTCAATTTTAGAACATTTAAGGATAGAAAGCGCAATTAATAAATGGGGGACCAGATAAGGTGCAATTCTGTGACTTCCTTCAATTCAAAGTTCAAACAAATAATTTAAAAATAAAAGAAAAAAACGAATTGAATTTGTGTAAGGTGTTGATAGAATTGACTCAAAATTGTGAATTCTCTATCGATTTGGTCCGATAAATTAGTGACAGATCAGGAGTGCTTTAATTTAAGGTATGGTTCTTAATTAATTTGTTTAGTTGGATGTCAGTGTAGCTCCTTGTCATTATACAAGAATTATGTTTGTCTCTTATGTAAAACCATTGCTTTTAATTCCAGCAAATGTCTCTTTCACAATCAAATAAAGCACATAATAATTCTAATGGACAATAATAACATCCAAATTCAATAAAAACTAGCTTTTGATCTAGTGACAAAGACACATAATTTCTATGTGAGAAGTAATGAGTTTGAAACTAAGATAAAAGAAATCATTTGTTATAATAACAAGGGTATTAAAAAAAACATCCAAATTCAATATTTGTGTTGCCATTTACAATTTTTTTAGTATTTTATTAAAGTTAATTAGAATTGATCCGGTACAGGTACAGAGCAGTCACAAGTGCATATTACAGAGGGGCTCTAGGTGCAATGCTCGTCTATGACATAACACGGCGGCCCACATTTGACCACGTGGCAAGGTGGCTCGACGAGCTCCGGGCCCACGCCGATGGGTCCATTGTGGTCATGTTGATAGGCAACAAAGCTGACTTGGCACAAAAACGCGACGTCCCAACTGACGATGCAATAGCCTTTGCTGAGGAGCAGGGACTCTTCTTCTCTGAATCATCTGCTTTTAGTGGTACACATGTCTAATCATTAATACCACATATATAATAAACTCTTATGGAACTTGATAATAACCATACAAGAGGCCATTTTCAATTTAATGGTGTTACACTTCAGTAGTTGCAATTCTTCCAATTTTCTGTGTCATTTTCTGAAAGGATATAAGGGCATTTATTTAGGTCACATTTTCTGGTAGTATTAATACCTAATAGACTGCTCCAATGTATCATTATCAGTACCTTATTCTTTTCTTACATGTTATTATCCAATTTTTAATCATGCAACCATTGATTTTTTTTACTAATTCAGCAGTAATTGACAGGTGAAAATGTCGAAAGCGCTTTTTTACAGCTCTTGGAAGAGGTATACTCAGTTGTGTCAAGAAAGGCATTGGAATTAGACGAAGCACGCCGGCTAAACGGAGCGAACAACAATGGCGATGTAATGGTGCTAAAGGGGACCCAGCTGTCAGTCGTCCCTGAGGTCTCTATGATGGAAACGAGTGCTTTAAGAAAAGGAACACAATGCGCTTGCTCTTGATAACCGTTGTTTAATTAAACTTTGTTTTTTTTGGGTTCTTTGATTGACTGGGTGTATTGCTTGGTTTGTTCACTGGTGCTTTATACAAATGCTGGTCAAGTAGGATAGTTCTGTATGAAGATATGATTTATACTGTTTACCTTTGGTTCTTGCTTCTTTGCAAATGCAACAATACAAGTGCTTGCCATATAAATGAGTCTGGCTAATATAATATTAGTGTCATATGATACTAACTTCAAAATTAATTAAATAGATTTCAAACGACTAATCAAAACCGTTCAAACTGATTTACTTTATGAGTGATGCGTTTACTCAAAAATGTTGAAAAATGAATGCATTAAAATTAGCTTAAAAACTCGCACATTTAACCGCTTGACTTGATATTAAATAAATTCAAATAATTGTAAAATGCACAACTAATGAAATAGATTGGTTTGAACATAAAATTCACCATTTGAAGTTCATTCGATAGATTTTAGAGTTGGTGCTACTAAGACACCGACTCGTATAAAAGACAGATAGAACAAGATAAACAACATCAGAAGTTTGAATAAACTAAGAAGTAAACAGCGTGGTCGGCTGCAAGTGCAGGACAGCAGTAACAAAGTCAAAAAGTTTGAATAAAACACTATCAGTGCGTATGCCATGATAACATGTTTCACATGGTACAGGCTTTTCTTCTTTATTGTTTTTTCAACAAACAGTGTGTGCTGCTCTGCTCGGTCGATCATGTTTCTGTGATGAACAGTTGTGTACCAGATAACAGCGCTTGGTTTGGTGGAATGGTCCCAACTCATAGTAGTGTTTGGAAGATCTTACTATCTCAGTAGCAAACAAGCATTATAAAAAATAGTAACAAATAATATGCAATCAACAAACTAATAAAATTCATCATTGGCCTCGTATCAATATTTTGAACAGACAAATTTACTAAGTGATTTTCTTCTATTCTAATTAATTTTTTCCATAACAAGATCCAAAATAAACCTCAAAAACAAAATATTGTGTAATTGAACATTATTATGCTCCAACTCACCCACCCCACACCTCTCAATAATGAAGAACATCCTTGAAGATGCGAGAGAAGTTGAAAAACAGCCGCAAATTCAAGAAATAAACTAAAATCTTAATATCTTTACAGTCCCATTGGTTGTATGTATGCTCCATAATGTGGCTAGCAAAAATGTAACTGTCGAACAAAAAAGGAACACCTTACGGAGTTGGGCTGGCTAGAAATTCAAGGGGAAGAAGGATCTCCGTCTTCCTCATCCTGGGGCTCAGGCTCTCTATTTTGGGCAATTCGGGACATGAGGTTGGATATCTCATAAATGGCACTTCGCACCTGGTTGTCGTCAGACTCTGACTGCAGGGCCCACACTGGAATTTGTGAAGATTGTAATGATCTGCTTGCAGCATTCTTTCCTTTTCTAGAAGATAACAGAGCCTTTTCCAGGTCAGTTTGCCTCAAGGGCCTAGGCCTCTGCAAAATAAGAAGAAGTAGCCCACTTAGAATTTCTATTCGAAAATAAAGCCATCATACTTGGAAGCTCTTTTCCATTTTAACCGTTAGATTATAAGATGCTACCTAGAGCAATGCACATTATCAAATTTAAGGAAAAACATAGATGTACGCCTAGCACACCAATAAAAATGAAAGGATACTCGAAAAGAAATACAAACATTTTCTCAGATTCTAAACTACAGTACATGATATTTTGAAAGGTGCCTCTCCCTTGACACATCCACATACTTTACAAGACTGAAAGTTATCTCTGACATGCTTTCTTCACCATAAAAAAGATACCCAAATTAAACCCCACTTTCTCTTCCCAAACCAAATTAAAATAGAGAGGCACTCCATATTTTTCTAACGAAATGTCCAAATTATGCTTTCTATTTTGCAACTTTGCAAGGGGTATGATGCAAATGTTAAAATATATATGCAGAGTTTGATAAAAAAAAAAAAAGTATATATATGCAGAGACACAACTTACATGGGTTGTTTCCCCTTTCTTTTCTTCATCCAAGTACTCTCTGATTGGGAAGAAGGCAGCTTGTTTGCACAACTCAAGTATGTCAGAACCGGTGAAACCTTCACACAAACTAGCAATAAAATCATAATTAATGTCCTCCTCGACTCTCTCTCCTTTCAGAACAACTTTAAGTATCTTTGCTCTTTCACTTTGGTCAGGGTTGCCAATTTCAAAAATCTGTGTGAACCTCCTGAGTATTGCCTCATCTAATTCACCTGGCCGGTTTGTCGCAGCTAGAACCATCACACGTGCATGCTCTACAAAGCAAATAATGGATAACCAACTAGTCAGTCAATTAATTGGTTATAAAGTGGTTTTGAATAAAATAGAACAAAGACAATGTCCAGTAAGGCATTTTTCAAGAAAAGGAAACTAAACTATTTGGGTGTTATTATTTTTTCCTTTTATTAGGCTTCTTGAACGATTATCAGTATGAACATGAAACCTTATACAGTATAGATACCAATATAGATACTGCATCAGATATGATGCAGTATAACATATGGATATGGATACTGATACATCAGGTACGGATACATAAAACCTACACATTGAGCACAAAAGAGAAAAATGGAGTTTTAAGTAATTAGAGAGAGTAACTAACGATCAGTGGTGAAACCATCCCACAAGGACATAAACTCAGTTTTCATGTTAGTCATGGCCTCATGGTCAGTGTTACGCCTTTGCCCCAAGAAACTGTCAACCTCATCTATAAATATAATCGCCGGTTGAATCTTATATGCCAGGCTAAATACAGCCGCCACTACCACAGTTAAACATAATGAGTTAAAAAATAAAGATCAGAGCAGAATGGTAGTTAACAAGATATTGCTTCATTACTGATACAAATAACATACATCTTATCAGATATGCAAATAACACCTACATTTCTCAAACTTAAAGACTTGCACCAAGTGCTTATTTGGATATTCACAAAAGAGACCATATTACTACAGTAAAATTCAAGGTTGATGCTATTCTTTTCCTCGAGTCCAAATCGGATTAAAATAAATAAAGCACATGAATGTGGAATACCAACATTGTGCATACCCAGGCCGGCAAATTTTGACTGGTACATGATGATATGGTAAACTTACTGATAAAGCATGAAATATGGTTACAGTGTTATTTAGCTGCATCGTCATGCTCAACTATCACATAAATGTTAAGTTCAATTATGCACCCTAAAAAAACCAACTTAATTACATAAAATAAGCCAAATATAATTCCAAAGAGACCTTAACATATAAAACCAAGAAGCACTAACCGAGTTTCTGAGCATCACCAAACCACTTGCTCATCAAATTGGAAATCCTGACATTGATAAAGACTGCACCAGACTCCTTGGCAATTGCCTTGGCAAGCATGGTCTTGCCAGTACCAGGTGGGCCATACAAGAGCACTCCTTTCTGAGGAGTCAGGAGCTTTCCATACGAAAACAGTTCAGGCCGGCGCAAGGGCAGGATGACCAGTTCGTATAGTGACTGCTTGACCTTATCCAGTCCACCAATCAAGTCGAACTCCACATCAATGTGGTCCGGATTTATCACATCACATGCAATCACATCCTACACCAGTGCAATATACAAGTTTTCCTCTTAATTATCACTCAAGGCCACATTTTGGATAACAATTTTTTTTTCTTTTGGTTGTTAAATAGATATTTCTTGTCAATGTGACATATCTTACCCTTATTTCCAATAAGATACCTTTTCCCCTAAACAGAAATCAAGATAAAATAAAATAAAAAATGTATATGCCAGTATAAATTCGAATGTAATGGTAATTGACTAAAACTGGAAATCTGAAAGGCAACAGAATTATAATACAGAAAAAGTGAGATTTTAAGGGCTAATTTACAAATAACTCAACGATTCAATCAGTTAAATCCATAATAATTCCTGTCTCAATCAATAACTAAATATGACGAAATTGATGAAAGGGGAAATGAACGAAACCTCGTAAGGGGTGGTGTTGATAAGGGGGCGCCCTAGGCGCTTGGCGATCTCCTTCTTTTGCTCGAGTGCCTTCTTAGAGGCGGCGCGGTTCGGGTCGAGGTGCTTCAGACCAGCGAAGAGAACCAAACAGCTCAGAGCCGCGCTCGCGGCGTACAACACCAGTTCTTACAAGAACCTGCTGTCCGAGCCCCTCATCCTTTCTCCTCTTCTGTTCCCTATGATTCTTGCCCTCCGTGAAAGTTCCCTTGTTAGCGTGATATTGGTGTAGGAGATGGGCGTCTTCTCCTCGGCTAGGGAAAACGAAGGGAGGAGAGAACCGAGAAAACCAAGAGGTCGTTGAAATGTAAACCAAGAGTTCGTTGAAATGTAAACCAAGAGTTGGGCCCGAAAGACTGGGCCAGATTTGCCTAATTAATATTGCATTTGTTTTTTTTGTTCGAGGAAGTCGAAGTGGGCCCGAGAGACTGGGCCAAAGTTATTGGGCTCTTTCATAAACTGAATGCTGTCTTGTTTTGAAAATGGGCTAGTTGCCTGTTGGCGAGGTACAAGGCATGTCAAACTTGTCAACTGTGTTGTTAGTGCTGTCATTATTATTATTTTTGTAACACTAAAAAGTTAATTAATTAAATGCATGATATAGTAGATGTTCAATTTGTAGAAATAAGATGGACGCTGACATTGTCAAGAGTCTTATGTTAAAAATAAAGGAATAAGATTTGGTCCAAATGGTTTTGGACCGGACACCGTCCAAAGTCTCTAAAAATCATACCATTAAAGTCCGAATACTCGATCCGAACCGCTCAACATAATTTTTATATTAAAATGTGCTTACAGATTAAATTTTATATTATTTGAAAATTGTTTATTATTTTTTTAGATATGTACAACATCACTGTCAAAAACAGTGATTTTGTACGTATCTAAAAAAATAGTAAAATAATTCCAAAAAATTATAAAATTTGGTCACTAAGCAATTTTAATATGAAAATCATGTTGAGCGGTTCAGATTGACTATTCAGATTTTAATCGTACGATTTTTAGAGGTTTTGGACGGTGTCCGGTCCAAAGCCATTTGGAACAAACTTCATTAGGCTTACTTTTGTGTGTTGGTTTGGAACCATAGAGCTCCTTAGGTGATAGATAGAAGTAGGATGGTCACTCAAATGAAAATTATAGAAGGCTTTCTGGGCTCAAACCTCCAAGGCCTGTAACGATGAGCCCAAATAAAGGCCTTTTCTCTTGCTCGTGTTTTAATTTTAGTAGACGCAGTTAATTGAAAGAAAAAGGAATAAAGGCAATTTTGTTTCTAGGCTTTGCTCAAAACCCTCATTTTAATTCTTTGAGCGCGGAGAAGAGAAGAAAAGAAGTGTAGATCATTGGAGAAAGATGCGCCGCAAAGGTAGGTTTTGTTTCGTGTTGGCGAATGGCAAGCGCTAACATTGTAGATTTCATGAAAAATTTTGGTAGCAGTTAAATGCTCTGGAAATTTGATAAATTGTAGAATTAGTTTTCCATTGATTTTACATGGAATTGATTGGTATCAATTAAATGCTCTGCACACAAAAGTGTAGGTACCTAGATATGGCACACCTTCTGTTTGATGAAATGCCAAACTGAGGAAAACCCTGTAGTTTTCTTTATGTTGTCTGGTCAATGTTTACAGATTAGTTTACAAATGGAGATGCTCTTTTATTTTCTCATTATCCCTACAACTCATATCTAGGCATTGTCAATTTTGAACTTTTTTGTATTTTGACACTAAATCATGTCCCTAATTTTGACTGAATTATTCATGTTTGATATTTTACCATCCATCTTTGGTATTTTCTGGGATTACATCTGAAGGTTTTCATACTTACATTGTCTTTTGTGTGAAGGTTTCTATTTGGGCTACTCTCATGCTTGATCAAATGCCTCAGTGAAAACAACCTTGGTGTTCACCTTCCTGACCATTGAAATAACTCCACATTGTTAGATAATCTGAGAACTGCCTATAATTAACCAACTATTCAATAATGAACTCGCCAAACAATGACAACTCTGAGAAAGATGCAACATTCATGAACATGGAGGTAGCATCAGGAACATACCAGTTTAAAGTTCAGTACTCCAAAACTAAGTGCATCACCTCTCCCATCTTCAAAGTCAATGGTCATGATTTCCAAATCCTTTACTACCCTCCATGCTCTGAAGAGACCATAGGACTAGCATTGGCAAGTTATTGCAAATCGGGGAATCTGACCTATTCTTACACGATCAGCCTGTTGGATAAGTATGGCCGGCCTTCTTCCAAGGCATGCATACGTGAAAAAATGGTCACCTTTGATCCAGAAGTTTGGTATGCATGTCAGACCCTACATTTCATGGAATGGTCTGAGCTGGAGGCGCAGATTGTAAGAGATGGTTGTTTCACACTTGTCTGCAGTATAACTATCCTCAACGAGTTCTACAAGGAAGTGCCGAAGCGGTTCGTTAACGGCATCATGCCGTTTAGCATAGATGAACATTTTGTTCAGCTGTTGGATATGAAAGAGACTGCTGATGTGAGATTTGAGGTGGAGGGCGAAATTTTCACTGCTCATAGATTAGTGCTCGCTGCCCGGTCGCCGGTATTCAATGCACAGCTCTTCGGGCCAATGGTTGAGAGCAAAACTGAGACCATAACTATTAAAGATATAAAGGCAACAGTTTTCAAGGCCATGCTCCATTTCATCTACACTGACTCGCTCCCTGATATGTCCAATGAAAATATCTCACTTGTTACAATGACTCAGCATTTATTGGTAGCTGCTGACAGATATGCATTGGATGGGTTGAAGATGTTGTGTGAAGAGAGGTTAATGAGGGATATCAGTATGGATACGGCTCTAAGTACCTTAACCTTGGCCGAGGAGCTGGATCTAAAAGTTCTTAAAGATATGTGCATCGATTTTGTTAGTGATCAGAAAAACCTTGTCCTATTGTCAGTAACACATGATTATGTGCAGTTGATGGGCCGTTATCCCTCCCTGTTGGAAGAGATTTGTGGTAGGGTCAGAAGTTCTTTGTGAATCACAAACCTTTCCATGCATCAAGTATTCAAGTATCCAAGTAGCTACTTTTGTGAGACAAAAAGGTTATTTTTCTGTCAGTTGCATTTTTGAATTTCTGACCTTTTAGCATTATTTTGTCATCCTGTTGTTATTTCTTAAATTTTATTTTTTTGTTTATTAACTGGATTGGTATATAGCACCATATTTTTACATGTATTTTTCTAAATAACTAGCATGCAAGAAATGGGAGGAGCATTTTAATTTAAATTTAATATTAATCACATTACTAATGATTTTTCTTGTTATTAAAGTTAAACAACAAAAGAATTGTTGTACACAAAGAAAAGATTAGTTTATTTACATCATGCAAACATATATACTTTTAAATTTTGAAATAATTGTTGTACAATACAATTTTGTTTTGAATGTTCTCCATATTTACACCATGTATCATTTATCCTCCTGTGATAGACTTGTGTGTTCTTCATCTCTATCATGCTTTTGTTAGGCTTGTTTTAGGTGTTGTTTTATATCAATGTGACAACAACTGCCCATTTAAATTAATGCATTTCTATAGATTATCTAGACTGAAAGAAATAGATTGACTTTTCAGGGGGATTCTTGTAAAGTGTAAGGAGCTTAAGAGGACTTATAATTAGCTTAGGAGGATGAGCTACATGGAGGCAGAGATTGGTTTTGTTTAAGATCTTGATTAAGTGGTCTCTTTGTTGCTTTAGTTTTGTCAGTAGATAGTTTACTGTTGGCAGCTACTACCAGAGTGCCAGGTTCTAAAAAAAAAAATGATTTAGTTTACTGTTTTGCTTAATTGGTTGCTTGATGTTTTAGCTCTTTAAGTAATGTTGGGTTGTCTAAAACAATTTGGATACTTGGTTTTGTTGACATGTTTTGGTGTGGTAACATTTTGCGAATGTAAAGTTTCAAATGAAATTAGTGGATATTTACAATTTAAAAAAAAAACTCTTATATATTATTCCAGTTCTGACAGACATACTGGCATTCTCCAAGCTGTGAATTAATAGAAATAGTGATAGAATTGATAGAATAAGATGCATAATATAGTGAATTAATAGAAACAGTGATAGAATTGATAAAATAAGATGCATAATATATCAGAAAGAAGGAATGATCCAGTTCAATTTTGTAACTTGTGTTATACCTTGTCAACTACACAGCCCCACTGAGCAACAGTTATATTTTGTCACTTTAAGGGACACCCAAGTTATTGCTATAGTGGGAAAAACGTGCATGTGTCGTGCCGTGCCATGATTAAGTGAATAGTCACACGTGCCGTGACCAAAATATCGAGATATGATCACGGTACGCAAGTCACGGCGTAATTCGCGTGCTATATCCAAACATAATTGGTCGCGTTTCTCATGTTTAACTATTTTTTTCATAATTTATGTTAGTTTATTCAAGATTCACCAATTGATTAAGACTTAACGGTCCTAATTACACGTGACTCGCGTGACCATGTGCCGTGTCGTGCTGTGACTAGACCTTTCGCATGTCGTGCCGTGTCAAATTTTTAAAAAATGGTTACGGCACGCAAATGGTCACGGCACGGGATATGCGAGTTACATGTGTCGGGCCGTTTCGTGCTCGTACTGTTCCGTGATGGAACCAGCTCCGTGGAGTAAAATTAAGTTTTTAATAAGTCTGAAAGTATACGTAAAGAGATTTAAAGATCTTATAAAATTCTATATTGCAAAGGTAAACTTATAAAAAGTCTCAACCAATAAAAACTTGTTCTTGTAAAAACCAAAATAATCAAATCATTTTAACTAACTAATAAAAGCACCAGAGCGTTCTTTTAAATCAAAGAATCCGAATCACTTTAACAAACACACGTTTTTTTTGCTGTAAAACCCATCATCATATCCGAAGCAATTCATCAGTCTAGTTCATTGAATTATTGGTAGTATCTGATTTCAAATTTAAGTGTCGTGCCCAACAAAAACTACTATAAAATAAAATATAGGTGGGTGTGGACGTGTGGTCAATTCCTACCAGCCGTTAAAATGGGCTACAAGATCGGTTAAGTCAAAAATCGTTACATATGACTATACCTTTTCTTATTGATGTAGCCCCAGTATTTTCTCGTCTGCCATTGAAAAATGTAATTTCAATCGTAAATTTTGGCGAATTCTGGATAAGATTGTAATGATAAAAATCATGGAAGTGGAATTATATAGAATAGAAGTATATAAACTTGATAGATTCTTTCTACGGAAAATATTCAGATTTCTTGAGAAAATTCAATAAAAAAAGGTCTTGTGAATATACTCTAGCGTAAAAGATTTTGCGTTTCAAGAAGATAGAAAATATCTTCGAATTCTATAGTTTTGAAATTTCTGAATTCTGATTTTATCTATTTTAAGATATCCAATATATAATAGTCTCATTTACTATTAAATAAATTCTTTTGTTTAAAATGTTATGGATTAAGACTATTACATTATTTTTTTGTATTAGGTGTAATGGATTAATAGAAGCTTGACTTAATCACTTTAGTTTTATGTATGAATGGTAAAAAAGTTTGTGGCTTGTGACTCACTCAAGTTTAGTGTGAAAATGAGTAAACCACGAGCTACTTTTTTAGTTTGAATTCTAGGAGAGCAATTTGGGTCCGATGCCCATCTGAGTCCAATGGGTTCCATAACCGTCCAACCCGCTTTAAGATATGTGTGTGGTGCTTTAATTCTTGCGCACGGATTTTAAAGTGGATCGGACGGTTATGGAACCCATCGGACCCAAACTGCTCTTGAATTCTAGTGTTAGCTCACTCATAGTTTGTTTTGCAAGCCACGAACTACGTCTAGCTTTGCTTGTTGCCAGCAGGGTGGTAAAAAAAAAAAAGCACCCGACTTGTTACTCGCTTGAGAGATGTTCGTTTATTATGGTTTGTTCTGAAATAAGCGAGTAACGAACCACTTATTTAGCTCAAACTTTAACGTTGACTCGCTCGTTTTTGAAACAAGAGAACCACGAGCTACGTTTAACTCTGCTCAGCTCGTTGCCAGCCCTAGTTTTATGAAGAAAAATTAGGTCTCCTCTTTTCCATAATTTTATCATTGTTCCAAGTTAGTAATAGGCAAACCAAAACCTGTTTTTTTTAGTGATAAGAAAAAATAAATTAATTAAATGCATAATATATAATATAGTAGAAGCTCAATTTGCAAAAATAGAACGAACACAGGCAATAACATATTTTTTTTCTGCAAATTAATTAAATGCATGATGATATCGTTCATTCTATTTATGCAAATTGAGTGTTCATTATGCTATTAGTTCGCCTATTATTGCCTTATAATGAGGAAATTATGTAAAAGAGGATGCATTTTTTTTGTCATAAAAATAAGCTGATTATGAGTCTAAAGTGGGAAAAACGTGCCATGATGTGTTGTGCTGTAATTAACACGCCGTGATTTGACTAGCGTGCCGTGACTATTCGTGTGCTGTGTCCAAATGTAAATGGTCATGTTTCTCATGTTTAACTATTTTGTTCATAATTTAGGTTAGTTTATTCAAGATTCATCATTTGATGAAGACCTAACAGTCCTAATTGCACGTGAATCGCGTGACCACTTGCCGTGCTATGACCGGATCTTTTGCGTGACGTACCGTGTTGTAACAAATTTTTAAAAGATGATCACGGCACGTGACACACGAGTCACGCACGAAACAGTCACACATGCCGTGCCGTTTCGTACAATAACCGTACCGTTCGTGACAGAACCAGCTCCACAATGCCATTTTTCCACTCTAATTATGACTAATCATCTATTAATCCATTACGACTAAAACAGAAAATTTATTATAATGTCCTAATACAAGTACCAATACTGGTAAAAATTTATTGAAATGTCTTAATCCATTACATTTAAAACAAAAGATTTTATTATGTAACGCGAAAACCTGTGGCAGGGGATTTTTGATTTATTTCCCTTTTCCATGTCTAGTGGGAAATTGACCACACACACTTATATTTTATTAGTAGGTTTTATTGGGCACGACTCTTAAATTTGAAATTAGATACTACGAATAATTTTAACGAACCTTACAAAAAATCATTTTCATTTGTTGCTTTGCACCACTAATTTGCTTCGGATATTTTGGGTTCGGGTGGAGTTTTGTCCAAAGGATTTCGGAGAAATCTCATTCAAAATCAGTTGTAAACCATCTTTATCTGTATTAAAATTTATATAGATGATTTAGATTTACAGAGTCATTCAAAGTTATTAAGTTTTAAATATGTTGGCACGAATTTTAAAGTATATCAAACGGTAAGTCTCGGCTTTAGATGAAATTTTGTTCAAAACCTTTTAGACAAAATCCAATTCATTTACGGCAAAAAGCTTGTGTTGTTAAACTGATTATGTTTTTTATAGATACAATTTTTATTGGTTAAAATGATTCTATTTGTATAAATTAGAGGACATTTTTTAAATTTTTTTTAAAGAGGATAACTAACCAGAACCTATAAAAAAAACAGCACATATTATTAAATATTATAAAATTAAATTTTATTACATGCTAATAATATCTTTATAAACTTCCTTGGAAAAATCTTTTTATGAAATTTTTGCACCCCATAAAATTGCACACTTTGATTCTTCTTATTCTTTTTTATGGTTACTTGTGTAACCTCCTTGACGTTACTAACTATAAGATTCTTATTAATTTAAACACAATCATTGTCTAATAATTTATCTTGAACCTCTTAACTTAAATTTTAAATCCTCCAAAATGCAAACTTAATTATTACAAAATGCATGACATGTTAATTTCAACTTCCGTACTAATAGCTCAAACACATTAATGACCATTTGATCTGCATCAATATTCAATATTCTTGTAAATACATTAAAATCCGTACAGATCTATTTCAATTTTTGTACGCATAGATCTTAATGCCAATCGTATGATGTTAGAACTAATTGGACTTAAAAGTAGGTCCGATACCCATCATCCCTACTCCCATCTCAATAATTATAGAATCCGTTTCTCTTCAAAAAAAAAAAAATATATATATATATATATATAATACGCACTTATTCAACTTTATTATTAAAATGGCAAAAACCAATCATCAAATATTTGAAGGATAACGACTTGAAAGTACATATTTAAATTTAGGCATTTCTTAAAAGAAATAGTAGGATTAGTCAAATAGTCCATCTTGACGGCTCCTGGTTATTATTAACAAGATTGACAGGAACATTAAATTAATGGGTAATGAATTTTCTGGTGTGAGGCCATTTCGTCCAAGTTCTTTCAACAGCAAAATATCCGAAATTTTTATTAATCGAAATTAAATAAAAAATATATCAGAAAAGAGGAGAGATTCTAAAAAATTTCGAAATATAAGTAAAACGGGTTAAAGAAGTCCATCCCTTAGAATGGGTTAAATTATCTCGTCCCACTTAATCACTCGGTCTACTAACTAAACGAACTAAACAGCAGCAAAAAAAAAAAAAGTTCGGACGGATTAAACCATCTCATCCGGCACAAAAAAAAACGGATATATTGCACTTCTTTCAATATACGGAGTACTCTTTTTTTTTTTTTTGGGAGCCGGACAAGTTGGTTTAACCCATCCCAGAATATATATATATATATATAGAGGTTGTCTAATATCAAACCAGTTGTTCCTGAGGTCCTGTGCAACTAAGTCACCGTTGAATCAGCGATTTTCAAAGTGGCTTAATAAATAGTAAAATTTGGTCTCCAAGCACATATTAATATGGAGAACAAGATGAACAGTTCGGATCGACTGTTTGAACTTTGAAAATAAAAATATGTTCATTTTACAAATAGGTCCTTATATCCATAGAAGTCTTTGCCATATATATATATATATATAGAGGAGGGTTACAATGCACCCAAAATTTCATGCTCCCATTTGCACCCATTTTTTTTATCTCCTTTATCTTCATTTTCAAAGTCCGAATAGTAAATCCGAACCGTTCAACACGATCATCATAATAAAATATGCCTGGAGATCAAATTTTATATTTTTTTGAATTTTTTTACTATTTTTTAAGATAGGTACAAAATCATTGTTTTAAGGAGATTCTAGACCATCTGATGAAGTGCTTTTCTACATATCTTAAAAAATAGTAAAAAAATTTCAAAAAATATAAAATTTGGTCTCCAAGTATATTTTATTATGATGATCCTGTTGAACGGTTCGGATTGACTATTCGGACTTTGAAAATGAAGATAAAAGGGATAAAAAAAATGGGTGCAAATGGGACATGAAATTTTGGGTGCATTGGAACCCTCCTCATAAATATATATATAGAGAGAGAGAGACGTTGGCTAATATCAAATCAATTGTTCCTGAGGTCCCGTGCAACTAAGTCGTTTTTCAATTTTCAAACTCCAAAGCATCGATCGAAACTGTTAGATGTGTTCTCTATATTAAAATGTGCTTGGAGACCAAATTTTACATTTTTTTGAATTTTTTTACTATTTATTAAGCCACTTTGAAAATCGCTGATCCAACAGTGGCTTAACCAAATAGTAAAAAAATTCAAAAAAATGTAAAATTTGGTCTCCAAGCACATTTTAATATAGAGAATACATCTAACGGTTTCGATCGATATTTTGGACTTTGAAAATTGAAAAATAACTTGGTTGCACGAGACCTCAGGAACAACTGATTTGATATTAGCCAACCTATATATATATATATATATATATATATATATATATATATATATATATAGAGGTTGGCTAATATACAATCGATTGTTCCTTAGCTCCTGTGCAACCAAGTCATTTTCTGATTTTCAAAATCCAAACGGTCGATCTAAACTATTAGATGTGATCTCTATATTAAAATATACTTGGAGACCAAATTTTACATTTTTTTGAATTTTTTAACTATTTATTAAGCCACTTTGAAAATCGCTGATCCAACGGTGGCTTAACCAAACAGTAAAAACAGAAGCCACCGTTGGATCAGCGATTTTCAAAGTGGCTTAATAAACAGTAAAAAAATTCCGAAAAATGTAAAATTTGGTCTCCAAGCACATTTTAATATGGAGAACACATCTAACGGGTTGGATCGACGTTTTGGACTTCGAAAATTAAAAAATGACTTGGTTGCACGGGACCTCAGGAACAACTGATTTGATATTAGCCAACGTCTCTCTCTCTATATATATATATATTTATGAGGAGCGTTCCAATGCACCCAAAATTTCATGTCCCATTTGCACCCATTTTTTTATCCCTTTTATCTTCATTTTCAAAGTCTGAATAGTCAATCCGAACCGTTCAACAGGATCATCATAATAAAATATACTTGGAGACCAAATTTTATATTTTTTGAAATTTTTTTACTATTTTGTAAGATATGTAGAAAATCACTTCATCGGATGGTCTAGAATCTCCTTAAAACAATGATTTTGTACCTATCTTAAAAAATAGTAAAAAAATTCAAAAAAATATAAAATTTGATCTCCAGGCATATTTTATTATGATGATCGTGTTGAACGGTTCGGATCGACTATTCGGACTTTGAAAATGAAGATAAAGGAGATAAAAAAAATGGGTGCAAATGGGAGCATGAAATTTTGGGTGCATTGGAACCCTCCTCTATATATATATATATATATATATATATATATATATATATGGCAAAGACTTCTATAGACAAAAGGACCTATTTGTAAAATGAACATATTTTTATTTTCAAAGTTCAAACAGTCAATCCGAACCGTTCATCTTGTTCTCCATATTAATATGTGCTTGGAGACCAAATTTTACATTTTTCTGAATTTTTTTACTATTTATTAAGATGGGTACAAAAAATATCAAATTCAGACCATTGAATTTTGTACACAAATTCAGAAAAATGTAAAAGTTGGTCTCCAAGCACATATTAATATGGAGAACAAGAGGAACGATTCAGATCGACTGTTTGAACTTTGAAAATAAAAATATGTTCATTTTACAAATAGGTCCTTATGTCTATAGAAGACACTATATATATATATATAGTATGGCTAATATGCTTTCGGTTGTATTTCGGCCGAAATACAACCAATTCATTTTTCAATTTCCGAAGTCCAAAAAGTCGATCCAAACCGTTAGATGTGTTCTCCATATTGAAATGTGCTTGGAGGCCAAATTTTACATTTTTTGAAATTTTTTTACTATTTATTAAGCCACTTTGAAAATTGCTGATCAAACGATTTCACTGTTTGGTTAAGCCACCGTTGGATCAGCGATTTTCAAAGTGGCTTAATAAATAGTAAAAAAATTTCAAAAAATGTAAAATTTGGTCTCCAAGCACATTTCAATATGGAGAACACATCTAAAGGTTTGGATCGACTTTTTAGACTTCGGAAATTGAAAAATGAATTGGTTGTATTTCAGCTGAAATACAACCGAAAGCATATTAGCCATACTCTCTCTCTATATATATATATATTGCTATTCAGTTCGTTTAGTTAGCAGACCAAGTGATTAAGTGGGACGGGATAATTTAACCCGTCTCACGGGACAAGATTATTTAACCCGTTCTACTTTTATTTTGAAATTTTTTGAAATCTCTCTTTTTCGATATTTTTTTTATTTAATTTCGATTAATAAAAAAATCGGACAAAATATTGTCACAGGTGTGAATTTTATATAGAAGGATCCATAAAAGAGGAGGGATCCACTTATATCATTTTCTGATGACATTGAATTACATCCCACAAATTTCAAAATTTTTACAAAATCGAAACTGTTCAATATAATTTCCATATTAAAATATACTTGGAGACCAAATTTTACATCTTTTGAATTTTTTGTACTATTTATTATTATGTATTTTACAAAATTGTTCTTTTTAGACCATTGAAATTTTGTACCCATCTTGATAAATAGTAAAATACAATTAAAAAAAATGTAACACTTAATATGTAAGTATATTTTAATATATCTATCATGTTGAATGGTTTTAATCAACTATTTGAACTGTGAAAACGTAGAGTGTAATTTAGTATCACAAAAAAAAATAGTGTAAGTAGATCCCTCCTGTTCATAAAATATGAATTATGTTTAAATTTTCTAAAGATTTTGTAAAAGATTCATCCACATAAATGTGCTCTACTGGAAAGCTAAGTGCAGAGCGAAATAATGCAGCTGAACAACCCTCAATTAATCTGACCAATACAAATGATCTGATTAACAACAATTATTAATAAGAACTGGGACAACCACAAAACAAGTGGAGTAAATATAAGAATTTTTATTTTCAGGTGTAAAAAGATTGGAGCTGATTAATTTAGAAATTTTCCGAACAGCTACCAGACAACAGAAGAACAACACTCTAACAGTAACAGGCTACCTTCTGGCTCTCTGGCACAGAAGGTGCATCCACCTAAATTCCCCCCTGAATAAATCACATAAAATCTGAAAAACACGTAACTCCTAAACAACCCGAACACATTCCGGCCACAGCCGAGATCAAATCTTATCACGTAGATTGATGACAAGATCATGTGCATCGTCTAGAAGCCGCCACACATCCAACTGTCCGGCCATGCTATTGCACTCTCGCATTATCTCATCCATGCTGCTGTGATTATGCACAATCTGCTTTCTCTTCTGCAATATGCATGCTGCAATAGCGTACAATAGCAAGTCGTCAGTAGGTGGGGCCTGCATTCGGATCCGCGCCCAGGCTGACCGACCGATCCCTGCCCGAATTGCAGCCTGGTCTGCCCACATCACTTCCCACAAACATAAAGTTTGTTCAAAAGGGAGCTCCCTCCTAAACAAAACCAGAACCATTCGATACACAAAGAAGCAATCCTCTGCCTTGAGCTTTTCCAAGTGCCGATACAGGTGTGAGTCTTTGTGCTTAATAATCCTAGAAATAATATTCAGCTGCCGCTTTATTCCAAGCTCGTCGAGCCGAAAATTATGTCGAGCCTTTTTCATAAACCCGGCAAAGCACCAGAAGGCTTGGTAGTCTTCTTCCATGACTGCAGCTATAGGAGACAACAGATCACTCATGCCTTGACAGTAGCCGATCTCAGGATCATACACAGCATATGCTTCAAGAATCGCAACCAGACGCGCTGCATGATACACCATGCATGGCTCAAGGAGCTCATGGTCCCTCAGTCCCACGGACTCAGCTCGCTGGGCTGCTAATTCTGCCGAAACTGCAGCTTGATTTGGCGAGTATAGAAGCCACTCCTGGTGAACACGCACCGCATCCAGGCGAATGATGCGCTGCCACGTGGCGAAGTTCTCTGCGCAGGTTGAATCAAGTACTGGGTCATCCCTCTTGATCGAGATGCTCCTTCTAAACTTGAAGATCGGGTTATCATGCCCTGGTTCCGGGCTCGCTTCAAAGTTTTCAGGCCCGGTCTCATATGACGAGTCTGAGTCTGAGGATTCAGTATCTGTCAGGTTTGGATCTACTATGATTATTTCAGATCTTCTAGGGTAGTGATGATCATTAGCGAAAGAATGTCTCCTGCTAAAATCTTGCGAGCAAGGGGACCCAGGATCAGAGGTGGTGGGCCCTTCCTCCATATTTACTTCATCGATGGAGAGGAGACCATTTCCTGATAGTTGATGTAGCAAATGCTTGCACCGTCGCCTCAGCTTTTGGTATTCCTTTCTGTAAAATGTTTAAGAATGTCAGGCTTTTACACTAAAGTGATTTGATTCAACAGGTGTTATTCAAAAACAATAAGTCAAAATAATTACCTTTTTTTTGTCCTGGTTGCAATTCTGTCAGCTTCCGTACTGCTTAAATCATAACTGGAATGATGAATAAAAATAAGTTAAATTTAAAAGTTCACAAACAACAAATGAAAGAAATGAATACCATAAAATTATGATAATCATTTTTAGGACTATATATAGCTAAATTGCTAGTAAAACCATAGTGGAAATTGAATTTAGAAACTTATTAGTAAATTGGTGGTCCTTAACCTTAACAATAAATACATTAGCAATCAGATAACAATGGTTGTATTCATGACTTACACTCCGAGAAGAAAAGGCCAAACTTCAGCCCTTATACTTGGATCTATTCCCTGTAACATTATTCACAAAGGAAAAAATCAGCACCTTGTAGGATCTCAACTCTAGAAACAAGTTCTTTGCAACCCAATACAAGATAGAAAAAAAAAAATCTTCTTCCTTTTGGTGTTCATAAAATTTCCTATTTGATTTTGTTCAGTTATGAGATGTTAACTCCTATAGTCCTATTCTGTGAATGAGGCAAAAATAAAGGTGGCTAGAGCTTACTCTGCTTCGAACTTTTTTTAGGAACTTAACGCCTCCATCATGAAACCTGCCATCAAATGCAAATAGGGAATACCACCGCCTCCTTGAAAGTGCCTTTGATTTTTTTCTTCTAGACCATGGTGACTTTATGCTTCTTCTGGAATTTTATCACCAATAAAATCACAACATACAAAGTAAGATCAGTATTTATTAAGATATTTGAAAAGGAAAAAATTTCATATATTCATACTCTACTATGTAATTCAAGTCATTCGAAGTCCCAACTTATTCACCTTTTCCAGAACCAAAAACCTAATAAATGCTTGTTGGGCCAGAACACAAGAAGAGAAATCATGAAAACAAAAAAAAATCTCCTCAAGACATCATGCAAACATAGAAAAGTTACAAATAGAGAGAAAACAGACATATCAGATTCCTGCTTCCAAAGAAAAAGGAAAAGGAACTGAATAAGGATTTCTACACTATGCAATTGCAATACAGTTTGAAGTTGTAAATAAATTGAAACAAAACCAACCAACTTCTAATTTATAATAAGTAAAGCAACCATACTGTCATACATTCCACCGTATTCTTTCAGATTATACGACTACAAACTAAAACCATTTCTTTTATCCTTTCTCTCAGCACTCTATCTACGTCTAAAGGAGAGAAACAGAACAACCAAACTAAATCAGGGGTAAAAAAGATGAACTCACCGATTGGAAAAGGGCGAGGGGGAAAGCGGAGGGGCCGAGGAAGGGGACGAGAGAGAGGAATGAGAGACGACAAGAAGTGACCGGATCCACGACGCGGACGCCGCCGCCGGAGACACCGGCGACGATGTGGCCGCGCTAGTCCGCCTCAACGCCTTCATCGTTTTCCAGTTATTTCTCCCCTAATCTAACTATTCTCTTCAATAAATAACCAAATCTTCTACCAAATTTGTTCGTGCAAAAAAAAAAAAAAGTAAATAGTGACAAAAGGACGCGATCTATGACTTGATCGTGGGGTTACCTACGGGAGGGAGAAGAGATGGCGAGGGTGGCAGCGGCCGGGGCAGTGGAACCCACCGCCACCACCCCACCACTTCACCTCCCGCCTCGGATGCTTCTCTCTGAACACCGCCACCTCACCGACATCTACCTCTTCAACCTCTGATTTTCAACCCTGATATGCGTCCGCATCAATCCAACCCTTCTCTTCGTAGAGCCTCTATTTCAGATCACTAGCGGGAAAAGAGAGAAACTGGTGATTGTGAGAGAAGAGAAATGGGGAAAAAAGAAGAGGAACTGGAATTAGAATTAGGGAAAAAAAACAAAACGCGGCGAAAGGATTAGAGAGATAAGTTAATTGATGGTTTCGTTGAGCGAAACGAAAGAGGAAGTTGTTTGTTTCAGTTGTTGGATGATGTATCGGGTCGGATTTTGTCTTGATCCAAATAATAGATGGGATAAACTTTGGTCCGATGCCCATCGTACTCAAACTCAGTTCGATGGATTTTATAACTGTACGATCTGGTTTAAGATTTGTGCACTCGCTTTAATCTACATGCACACGGATCTTGAAGCCCATCGAACGGTTACGAAACCCATCGGACCTAAATTTTAGTCGGATGGGCCACGGCCGAAGTTTATCTCGTAATAAAGACATATTAATTGAGGTTCCGAATCTGCTGCAATTCTTTATCCATGAACAGTACCTATAATTCTTGTTTTTCAAATGTAACTGTTGAATTGTTTCGAGATTCGTGCATGAAAAAATCATTTGTTTTGAGATAGTGTACGGAAATTATTAGACAGTTAGATTTGAAAAGAAAAAATTTTAAAATTACTGTTCGTACTATTTGGATTGCAGCAGATCCAACTCCATTGATTGATGCTCAATTGTTCTTCTTTTTGGTGACAAAGGGTACAGACCCGTTTGACCAGGCTTTTTTTTCTCTTTGGTGTGATGTGATTGGTTATCAAATTAGTTTTTTAAAGTTAGTTAGTCAGCGAGATTGGAAGTTTCATTCAAACTGCTTTGCATTGTTTTAAATAGAAAAATATCCCCTGCAACAACAAGATGCATAGATTATATTTCATTATTTCCCCATTTTTCTATGTTATTTCCGCCGTATCGTTTAAAAGAATTAATTTAAGAGAATCCGTAGAAATGAAGTAAATCTTAATTTAGAAATTTCTGCAATTCTGAAACTAAAGTTTTAGAAAGAGATAAAAAAGAAAGAAATTTTTTTACAGCTAATAATTTTATTTCATTATGTCAGTATGTCTAAAAAAAAACGTTTTCTTTATAAGAAAAATTGTTTTATTAGAAACTGACTCACATCCCAACAATTCAAATAATATTTGCCACGTCAGATTAGAAAAAATTAATTTATGCTCTAAACTTATGATATAAATATGAAAATTAATTTCCGTATTGAGGTGAAACGTTGTCATTCACTTCTTGAAATTAACGGTATTTCACTATGTTGTTTAATTTTTTTAAGTAATATTTTTTAAGTAATTTTATCAAAAAATAAATTAAGTAATATTTTTGTTGTAGGAATGAAATGCTTTTTGAGGAGATTGATTTGACAGAATTTATACATGTTCTAAAATTTAGCTGATTTATTATCATAGGTTAAATTTTACTTTTCTAAATACTGCACATAAAAAAATCGGTAATTCTGAATTTATATTTAGACTATTTTGTGTCGTATTTAAACTCACTTTTTTTTTTTTGTAATTTGAATTATCTTATATCATATTCAAGCCCAAAATATCACCTGATTTATTTGGTCACAAAGTATAGAGAAATTCCAAAAGAATCTAAAAAGCTTCAATACATGATTTCAAAAAAGGTAGTGCTATTCTAAGAGCACAAATTGAGATTTTGAGTGCGGAGAGAAAACTTTATCAATAAATACCTAATTTACCCTTTTCTCTCTCATATTAACTAATTAAGAAATGAAGCTAATAAAAGAAGTGAGAGAAAATTCTACCTTAAGTGATTACCAAATTAAACAAGGCTCAAAGCCTCAGAATTCTACAGGCCACACAATATTATATTCTTATTTTTTTGCTGATATTTGCGCTGAATTTTGGTGACATCTTAGACATATTTGATCATATCATATGATTTAAAGGAAGTCTGTAGCAAAAATTTGTTGAGACACTAATAGCCTGAATTTTTTTTAACATATTCAATATTGATATTTGATAAATATAGGACACTTTTCTGTTTGGAGATGATTATTATATAATTAAGTCAGCGACAGAAATTTGTTTAGATATTGTCTGATAGTGTTCAATTTTTTTGTAATATATTAGACATGAATATGAATACGGATAATTATACGTATTTTTTTTTAATCTATTTATTTTAGAATTATATATGTTTAGATAGGAATATTTTTTTGTCCATATTTTTTTATTAGAAATATGATTATGTTGGTGATAACTTTTTGTTAATGAGAGATATATTTTGTAAACATAAAAAAATATTTAGTTCATATGTGTTTTATGTTACTTTATTTTCTAATAGAAAATAATTTATTGAATAATATGTTAATTTTGTTATAATATTTAAATTAGATATTTGAATTATATATGTATTTGTTTAATATTTGATATGTATCTGTATTTATTTAATATTTAATTTATATTTGTATCCATTTAATATTCAATTTGTATATGTATCCGTTTAATATACAATTCATATATGTATCCCACATATACAATTATGATTTTATCACTATCTATATCTGATTAGTTTTCCATCTTAGCAAAACAAAGATCAGCTGCAAATGGAGATGCGCCAATGTCTTTGGTAATAATCTACAAAAGGAATTTTTCTCTTGTTTCTTTTATCAAGTGTATGTCTTAATTACATAATATGAAAGAGAAAGGGTAAAATAGACATTTATGAAGAAAGTTTTCTCTTAGCTCTCAAAACTTTAATTTGTGCTCTTAAAATAGCACTTCCCTTCAAAAAATAATCATACAGCTTAAAAATAGAACAAATATAAGATCTCTAATTTATAGAAAATAAATATATGTTATCAACATAAATAGATACCCACTCCTTAGCTCGAAATTTTTATTAATAGAAAAATAAAAATAAAATATCGACAACAGAGAAGTAATTTTTAAAAATTTAATATATAAAAAAACGTGATGGTCTATAATGTCCTATAGACCACAACATCCTATTAATAGTAAATAGTGTTTAACAAAAAAGAAAGAAAGATAGGGACGTTATTGTTATCAACGTCCAGGAAGTTTGAGTGATATTTGAGTGAAATTCTAGACATTACTAACTAAACGTCCCGACTTCTTTTGTGATTTTTTTTCCTCTTGTTGTTTCATTAATTAGTGATAATTTGATTTCACCAATCAGGACGTTGTAGTCTATAACATTCTCTGGATGTTTTAGGTCATCACGTTTTTTTTTATATATCGAATTTCCGAGAAATGCTTTCTCATTGTCGATATTTTCTTTTTTTCTATTAATAATTTTTTTTGGCTCCTTAGCTTATTATTTATTTTAAGCTATTATTCATTTACCTAACTTACAATTACTTATTTATTGTTTATTATTTGCTTGCCGGGCATTTGTTTATGTAGTTTATTATTGACTTTTTTTTTTTTTTTAATAATTGATTGTATCTAGAAGATTTGAGTATTTTACATATTTGTTTTGTTTAGGAGTAGTATTTTAATTTTTAAATATGCATGTCTTCTTTTTCCAAAACACACAAGATATAATTTTCTATTAGTCAACTTTTATTTAGGCTCCTTAGTGGGCCGTGGTCTTTCAGGCTTTTATCCAAAAATTATAACGGCCCAAGAATCTCAAGAGCACTTATAACGGGCCATGTCTGTAATATTGAAGAAAGTTGAGATTATTATACTAGTCAGTGTCGTATAAAACGTCGATTTAGACTTATTAATCGGCCGATTAGTCGATGGCAGGGATCAAATCATTACGGAATTTTCTGACTAATCAGCTGATTATTTCCGATTATGACCGATTATTTCTGATTATTCCGGATTAAAAATTAAAAAATAGAGGCATAATAAAAGTACAAAAATAAAGACATTTAAATATCCTCTTCATAAAAAGTAATATATAATTTTTATTTCTCTGATAAGTATAATAAGTCGGCTTGTTTTTTTTTTTTTGGTTAAAGCCGTTGGACAATTCATTCCTTTAATAAAAGTTCAGTTTCAGTACCTTCCAGTAATTTCATAAGAACCGGTATATATACTGTGTTGATCGACATTTACCTCCCTACATTTTTGTTCTATTTTATTCAAGAGAAAAGTCTCGGATTCACCGATTTGTGTCTTTGTTTATTAAAAAGACAACGATGTTTTATTTTTGTCAATTAGTTTACTCATTTAATTAATGACATCTTGTTGTACCATAAAATATTGCTAATTAATTAAATTTAAAATTAGCAATGTTTAATATGCTTGGAAAATGCCAAGAATGTATGAAGACTCTCCAAAATAAGTTGAGAATAGTGTATGGGAATTCATGATATAATTCCTCATGCAAAATTATGAATTTTGATATATCATACAACTCCTAACTCAAAATGATTGAAGAATTATGAAATATTTATGAAATTGGTAGCATGGCAAATTCTGATTGGTGTCACGTAATCAAAAGGAGCCTACAACCCATCTCAAACTTCTTTGGGTGTAATTCGGGATTACCAAGTAAAACACAGCTGTATGACTCCACCTGTCAGTGACTTAAATACCTTTTTCGCTAAGACTTTGAGATAGATAGACATGGCTCACCCGGTAATAACATAATACACCGGACTGTCAATATTTTAGTTCATGGTACACCAAGCTCACCCAAAAAAAGATAATTAATTCGCTGGATTTAAAATCACAGCGTGGCGACCCCTTCATCCTGTGTGCACCCGGTGCCCATGAACCGTATTATGCCTTCTATACGATGAGCCTAATTCCAAGTCTAAATCGAAGCATTCTCTGTACAACTACAACATGACAAATTTGTAGCCCTCCTCAAGCATTCTCTGTACAACTACAACATGACAAATTTGTAGCTTTAGATAGTTAATGAAGGACAATTTAATTGGTAATTTAAACAATGATGATCATCGATCCCAATAGCAACAAATTGACCAAAAAAGGGCGAAAGAGAAATACTTATGCGGATGACTGATTACAAAACCAACTAAAGAATGAACCATGACAGGTGCACTATACCACTGTTCTATTTTGCAACAAGGCAACAATTCTTACAAAGGAGCATGATACTGGCATGTGACAAGGACCAGTCATAAAAAATACTCAATATGCTGGAGTTATAAATTGTATCCATTTGTACTCACCAGGATATCAAACAAAATATGTACCTTATTGCCGACAAATATCAGCTCGAGAATCCTCTTTAGTAGGGCTCTGAACTTCTTCACTCACCTTCTCTTTATCTACATAAACAGAGACATCACAAGAGGAGATGAACAGCAGCGATGAGAAGACCAATAATAGTAATCAACATCAACAAAATCTTCGATTCTAATTATCCCTTATTTTTTAAGCTTTTCTTTTGCAATATTTCTTGTCAGAGTCTCAATTTGGTTGAGCTGTTTTTTCCTGTTTTTGTAAATTACACCATTGGGCTACAGTACCAGACATTGCTGGTACGGTACTGGTACAATCTGATACGACCTGGGGTGGATGCAAGCATGTGTCATGGAAGACGAGTATCACTGGTAAAAATTGTTTTACAAAGCTGGAGAAAAAGAACCGTACCGGACTGCTACGAGTCATTACTGGTACAAACAATATGATTCCTGATTTGAACTTAACAAGAAATTATCATTTTGGAAACCAAACTGACAGAGGACCCTGCTGCAAAATTGACAATATTTTTCAAAACAAGCCAAAATTATTTAAATGTCAAACTTCAATTTATTCACAACTCGGTACCAATTGACAATATTCAAAACTCGGAACCAATTCACAACTAGATACCAATTATTCAAAACAAGCCAAAATTGACAATATTCACAACTCGGTACAAAGCATTTTGATCACGCCTTCTCCAATTAGATAAATTCTGCACTTGTAATAGCTTAATTTTGATCACAAAGGCACAAAGCAATTCCTTAACAAATTGATTGATTCGACCAATAACCCACTTTGCACAAATTACTGTTATA
Organism: Carex cristatella; assembly: GCA_024447775.1. Lineage (NCBI taxonomy): Eukaryota > Viridiplantae > Streptophyta > Magnoliopsida > Poales > Cyperaceae > Carex > Carex cristatella. The sequence goes on from JAJHPF010000010.1 coordinate 2,358,679, forward strand.
CAAAGATACAAGCTTGGCTATGGTACAAGTCGATGGAGGGTGGAAACCAAGTACGATCAATGAACCCAGTAATTGCCATGACTATAGTACAATCAATTAACAGCTCTAATTGCCATGACTACATAAAGTTGAGAAAACAAGAATGATACCATAGTCCAGCGTCAAGAAGCGGTGAAGCTCGAAGAGAAGTGGTGAATCTCAAAGAGAAGCGGTGAAGCTCGAAGAGGGTAAAGAGACAAACTCAGTGCAACAATCGGCAAGAAATATGATAAACGGAGGCCATCAAATTGGCGGAGGCGTTTTTTTGGGCGGAGAGGCTAGGGTTGCGGACATAGGAGAGAGACAACGCAGAGTGCTTATCACTTCTGTATTTGGAGGGTAATTTAGTCTTAAAGTTTTTTATTTTTATTTTAAGGGATAATTTGTTTTATGCCACTTTAAAACTTGATATTTGTCAAAATGCCACTCAAAAAACAATATTTGTCAAAATGCCATTAAAACTCAATGTTTATTTTAATTTTGCCATTATCCCTCTTTAATCTCAATTTAAAAATTATAATCTTTCAAAATGCCCAAACTGCCCCTGTCAGATTTTTTTTTTTTCGAATTTCAAATTTTTTAAAATTTAAAATTTTTCGAATTTCAAAATTTTCAAATTTTTTCGAATTTCAAAATTTTGGAAAATCAAATTTTTCGAATTTCAAATTTTTCCAAACTTCAAAATTTCGAAATTTTCAAATTTTTTCGTGGCAGCCCCCAGCTCGTACTCCCCAAAAAATTTTGATTTTCAAATTTTCAAAATTTGATTAAATTTGATTTTCCAAAAATATTTGAAATTCGAAAAATTTGAAATTCGAAAAAATTTGAAATTTTTGAAATTCGAAAAAATTTGAAATTTCAAAAAAAATTGAAATTCGAAAAAAAAAAAATCTGACAAGAGCATTTGGGCATTTTGAAAGATTATAATTTTTAAATTAAGATAATAGCAAAATTAAAATAGGCATTGAGTTTTAATGTCATTTTGACAAATATTGTTTTTTGAGTGGCATTTTGACAAATATCAAGTTTTAGAGTGGCATAAAACAAAATTTCCCTTATTTTAACATGATTAAATTGGTATTTGGGTAAAATTACAAATTACTTAGATTTGCAATGGCATTGGCAAGAACTCTAAGTTTGTAGTGGTAATTTTCAAAATTGAAGGCTTTTGAGTGGCATAAAACCAATTCTCCCTTTATTTTATAGTGAAAAGAGAGGAGTGGTAGAATAGGAAGAAGAGTACTCCTTACATGGTTGTATGTCTATCTTACTTTCTTGTAAACATGTCGTTCCGTGGTTGAGTTTATATTTCTAGGATTGGCATGTAAACCTTGTTACTCTTGATATTTTGATATATATATATTTTTGAATGATCTTGGTTTAGTCATTGTTGTTTAATTGCTTTTGTGCTTTATGTTCGATCTTTCTTAATTTTGTTTACTAGTCTAGACCGCCTTGTGATGGCCACACATGGAAGTTAGTCGCGATTAGGCTAGTCGAGTCAGGTAAGAAATGATACAAATACTAAATTATTAGCGAAGCCCTTAGCGGGGAAAGCCTTTAATTGGAACAACAAAAGTAGACATGAGAGCCTTGGGTTTCGTAGACGAATGTCGTATTGTCTTGCCTTACCATGGGGACGCCCTATAGGATCAATCGAGAGACCTGATCAAGTGAATATTGTGATTTTGGGCTAATCACAAATCTCCTTGCAGCAGCAATCGAGTCAGCCCCACGAGGGAAGTCTCGATTGTAGTGTAACTGTGCAACGAGCGCGGCAGCCACTAAATACGGATTAGAAACCCTCTTACAGTAACTGAAAACCTACATCAAACGGGATATAACAATCAAAACGGATAGAAGTAACAACGGTATGCCAAAACCCTAGGCATTCACACCATTATCTACTTGCCTACTTTTAAATACTTTTGATCATTGGCCAAATCTAAACTCGAATTTTCAGATTTTGTTAATCAACTTTTAATTTAGGCTCCCTACTGGGCCGTGGGCTTCAGGAGTTAACAGTTAAATAAAGTAATTAGAACTGTTTAAGTTATGGGCCGTGGGCCGTGGTCCGTCGGCTGTGGGCAATATCGGGGAAGTTGAGATTATGGTAATTAGAACTGTTTATGTTATGTTTGTATTCTTTTGCAAAAAAATTGAAAAATATTATGATGGGATTAAAAACAATTTGTGTAATAGATCATTAAACACACTATCATCACTTTTTTCTTTAAAATAAATCTTGGTAGCTCTCTTTCTCTTTTAATCTCTTCTATATAATTTTTTACATGTACGTAGATAAAATAAAATAGATTATATCTTGATAAACATGTTTTGAAATTTTTATTATAAAAAATTAAAAGTTGAGGCATAATGAAAATACAACAAATGGAGGCATTCAAATTATCATCTATATAAAAAAAAAATATTTTTTATTTCTCTGACAAGTAAGCTGGCATCCCGTTATTGTTGCACTTAAATTTTAGAATAAGTGACTCTGATGTATAATGTAAATTTCTCTTCCATCAAAAAATACTATATAAGATGGGGAAGCAAAGCATCTGTGGTGTAACTTAATTGAAGTTTAAGAAGAAGAGAGGTAATAAAAAGAACTAACGTAATTCTTTTTAGCCATATAAAGACAGACGGGAGAGAATTAGTTGCCGATTTTTTGTTAATAGAAAAAATATAAAAAAATATTGATAATGGGTAAAGGTTTTATGAAATTTTGAAATATAGAAAGAATGTTATGGTTTGTAACGTATAGAGCACTGTAGCTGGGTGTTATAAACCATAACATCCAGTTATCTGATTGCTAATGATCGTTAAAAAAACATTGTAGTAACGCCCGGGTACAGTTTTTTTTTTCTTCAATTCTAATTGTTGTTGTTCTGATATTGTTTTTAACAAAAAAATATTGTAGCTGGATGTTATAAACCATAACGTCTAGCTACATTTTTTTAACGGTAATTAGTGATCATATTAACTGAATGCTATCGTCTATAGTGTTTAAATACAGTGCCCTGGACGTTATAAACCATAACATTCTTCCTATATTTCAAAATTTCACAAAACCTTTTTCATTATCAATATTCTGTTTATATTTTTCTATTAATAAAAAATGGGAAGAAGTTAAGCAGGAAAAAAAAACCTCACGTTTCTTTTTACATATTACAAGAAAGTAACACTATTTGTTTCCTTTCTTATTTTGTGACGATAATGTTGTTGGACACGAAGTATTGATTTCTTGGGGAGTAATTATTAAGAACGGTCATAATTTCTTGGAAGTAACACAAGATAAATTAAATATTTATTATTCATTCCATAAATTTCTATGACAGCTGCCAAAAACGCAATGAATTGCGGAATTGTATTTTCTATAAGGGAGGCGCATAAATTTCAACTTCAAATGATCAAAACATAACAATATATTGACTATAAATAAGGGCATATATGATCCTTATTCTTTCTCAAAAAATCCCATATATAAGATATTCAACCCCAACTTCTCAAACTCTCACAATATAAGTATACACCTACTTAGTTGAGCCTACCACAAATCACAATTCCAAAACAATATACTTATCCACATACAATACAAACATCTTGATAAAAGATAAAAGAAAGCAATATGAAGGAGGCAATAGTGCTTTACACCGGCCCCGGCCTCGGCCATCTGATACCGATGGCGGCTCTGGAAAATCGCTTTCTAAATCATGGTTTATCAGCCACCGTCGTGACCTTTAATCATCCGCTCAAACCGAGTAAGGCCAATGAAGACGTTTCACGCCTATCCTTGACCTCAACTAACTCCACAATCTCGTTCCATGTCCTTCCTCCTGTCTCCTTAGACGACGGTTATGAAAATCTCGAGCTGCTCACATTGACATGTGCCACTGTCGCTGTGCAAAACGTAAATCTTCACGAGTTCTTAATGGACTTGTCCAAAACCAGATTTATCCGGGCAATCGTGCTTGATTTATTTTGTTCACTTGCACTTGACGTAGCGAGTCAATTGAGTATCCCGGCTTATTTTTTCACGGCATTCGGTGCCTCTGCCTCTGTGTTATTCCTTCATCTTCTCGAACTCAACACAAGTAGTATCTTTCACTAAAAGATTTCGGGGAAAATCCAACAAATTTTCCCGGTTTGCCTCCAGTACTGGCTTCTGATCTTCCATCATTCCTTCTCGACCACACAAGTGATTCCTACAGATCTTTTGTGAAGAATTTGACAAGTTTGGTTAAATCAAATGGCATCCTCATGAATACCTTTGCATCACTAGAACCGAAAGCGATCTCTGCTCTTAGAGAAGGCCTCTGTGTGGCTAGTTTTAATATGCCACCAGTTTACAGCATAGGCCCACTGGTCACTGAATCGCAAGAACCAGAAACAGAGCAGCATCAGTGTCTCAAATGGTTGGATTTACAACCTAAAGGTACTGTTGTATTTTTATGTTTTGGCAGCATGGGCGGTTTCCCTCCCAATCAAATCAAGCAAATTGCAACCGGTTTAGAGAACAGCGGTCAGAGGTTTTTATGGGTAGTAAAAGTCACTATGGACCCGAAAATGATGTTCTATAACTCAATGTCTGAATTTGAACTGGATCAAGTACTACCAGAAGGATTTCTCAACAGGTCAAAAGACAGGGGGATGGTAGTCAAATCATGGGCTCCTCAAATTCAAGTGCTAAATCACGAATCTGTCGGTGGGTTCGCGACACATTGTGGATGGAACTCCATACTGGAGGCAGTAACAACTGGCAAGGCAATGTTATGCTGGCCACTGTATGCAGAGCAAAGGTTAAATAAAGAGATTTTGGTAAATCAACTGAGGCTTGGTATGACGATAGAAGGATATGATCGAGATATTGTGGGGGCCGATGAGATAGAGACCAAGGTGAGGTGGTTGATGGAGGATGAAGGTGGCAGGTTGCTTCAAGAGCGCTCAAATGCGATGAAGGATAAGGCGGCAGAGTCGGTGACAGAAGCGGGCCCTTCTTCTCAAGATTTCATGCATTTTTTGAAGGATTTGGAGAAGTAAAAGTTAGGAAAGAGCAAAATATTATTAGTTGATTATTGTTTTTAATATTTTTCTTTTTCTTTATTGTGATGCATATCAGCAACTCTGCAACATCGATCGCTAGAGCATCAGTTTGTAGCGTGTTCTGATAATTATCTATCATTTTTATTAATTTTTTTCTCAATCTAAATTTCTTACTGGCAGAAAATATTTCTTATTTTTAAGCGAAAGATAAAATTGCTGGCTAGCTGTGTCCGTAATAAACTGATATTAGAATAGAGGATCGTTTTTCTTGTTTTTACCAAATAGAGACAGTAAAAAAAAGCATCCCTCTCTATGCGTAATTGTACAGTATTTTAAACAAAAATATACATACTGTTTCAAAGTCAATGTCCAGGCCATACACAAAATGACAAAAGTCTTCCAAAAGTTTGACCGCGTGGAATTCGCCTTCAGTAAAAGGAATTGACATCCAGACATCCAGACATCCAGTGCATTACCTGAAAAGAGAATCTTTTACGATTAGTGGATCCGGACCGTTATTTTTAGCTTGGAACGAATCTCGAAGCTAATAATACTGCCTCCTATTTCCCCAATCTCAAACAAACCGTAAAGTGAAGCCCATCCTCTATGGTACCTGGAAGGATAATGGTCCCAGAAAAAGAAGGTGAAATAGAAGGACAAAGACCAAGAGGTAAAAATTGGGTGAATGCAGAGGATACGTGTTCAGATTTACTGGCCTTGTGGCCCCAAAAAGCCCAGTACATCCTGGAGAAATGAGGATCCGCTATAGAAGATGGGCCTCACTTTATGGTCTGAGATTAAAAATCTCAGTCGGTTTGAGATTCGGGATAATTAGTGCTCACTTTATGGTATGAGATTAAATCTCAACCGGTTTGAAATTCAAGATAATTAGTGACCATATTAAATGAACGATTATGATTTTATTGTGTTTTGCTGTACTATAGTCTAAATCAGTTTACTATAGACACCCTCTAAAAATATTAATGAGATATAATCTGATAATGACTTTTTTTTCACAATTTTAAATTTGGGGGAATTTCACGTATCCCTCAAAAACCTTGAAATTACATATTTTCCCTTCTAAATTTCATAATATCATATTTACCCTTCTAAAGTTCAAGAAGTTACAAATTTACCCAATTCACTGATTTTTCTAATAAAACTCATTTTAAATAGAGGAGGGTTCAAATGTCTTCATTTTTTTGTGCCTCTATCATATCTCCATTTGTAAAAAATTTAATAATTCAAAATCTAAAACTTAAAAATCAAAATAAAACCGTTAGAAAGTATTCAGGCAAGAATTGAATTAAATGGGATTTATATTTCTTTTAGATCGCTAAATGTTTCTAACACACGGGATGGCCTTATATAGGCTCTGATATTTGTGTCGATGTGAATTCCATGTGAATTCCATATGCTTGGATTTGTGAGAAGAGAAGATAGATTGCAATGAAGAGCGTTGTCGCAGGGGTTGCCAGAAGGAAGAAGCTATTCAATCCAAAGGCTAAAGGGAGAGAGCATATGAGAGAGAGCAGTGAATCGATGAAAGAGAGAGCTCCGTTAAATTGAGATCTAGCTGATGACACTAATCTTATAAAAGATCGAACGATTTCTCTTAAAGAGAGGGGGGAAGAGGAAATTCTTTTATTTTTGTAATGATGGATAAAACGGGTAATTTATATATTTAAAAAAAATTATAAGAAAAATTAGTGAATTGGATAGATCCGTGAGTTTGTTTTTGAACTTCTGGTAAATGTGATATTATGAATTTTAGAAGGAGAAATATGTAATTTCAATATTTTTGAGAGAGATACGTGAAATTCTCCCTTTTTTTTTTTAAATCTTTAATGATCTTACAAATAGGACGACTGAAATTTCAAATGGACAGTCAAATAATACACTTATTTAACTTGTCCTTAGACTCAAAATTAGGATTGGCAGAGGTCCGACTTCAGTTGGAATTTTCTTTTTATATATTACATAAGAGAGGAGGACTCTATTATTTCAAATCTAACATTGAATTTGTTCTGCACGAATCTCAACACAAATAAACAATTAGATTTGAAATAACAGAATTTTGCTTTTCTATTTGAAGAGCGGTTAGCAATGACGCGACGCATGAGCTGATTTGGAGGAGAGACGTTGAACAAGGGACAAATTTGGGTCCGATGGGCAGCATAACCGTCCGATTCGCTTTAATAATCGTGCGCACAGATATTAAATCAAATATGCACGGATATTAAAGTAATGAATACAGATCTTAAAGCAGATCGGATGGTTATGGAACCCATCGAACTCAATTTGAGTCCGATGGGCATCGGACCCAAGCTGCTCCCGTTGAACAAATGTTTGAATTGATCAACTCATTGTGAAGGAAATGGAAGGACAATTGGGCCGTTGTTGGGCCAGCGAAAGGAAAAAAATGTGACACTGAATGGTGGACCCCATATAGTCAGTATTAATGGAGGTGGGGAGAGGGTTTAACTGGCGAGCGGGCACCAGAGCAGCGGAAGAAGTAAGCGATGGTTGAATCTGACGAGTGGGACCCATCTTGAATTCTTGTCTGCATGAAAAGAAAGGAATAACAGTCTCAAAGGCAAGTGGGCGGTGTTGCTGATGCTCTTCAATAAACGAAGAGGAGTGTCCACAAAGAATAAAAATAGAGGTGCAAATGGATCGGATACGGATCGAATAGTGGTAAAATTATATCCATATCCGCTTTTATTTTTTGGATACGGATATATATATCCGTATTCGGATATCGGATATCCGTAAATATATACATAAATATTTTCATAATATATATTAAACTATATGGTATATATTTACTATTGGAATATGGATAATTAAAATTCAAAATCATATCCGTATGTTGAATATTCGTATTAATTTTTTGGATACGAATCCGGATACGGTCGGATATTATGTGATATGTTTGCACCTCTAAATAAAAATGACGATACAACATACAATAGGCAGAACTCGTCGTTTAAAGAGAAGAATGAAGAGAAAAACATTATAAAAGTTGATTTGCTCTACAATTAAATTTAAAGTTACAGAAGTCGTTGAATGACACGGTCCGACCACGGAGATTTACAAGCACACTAGTTATTTTAACTAAACATCACTTAAAGAGAAGCAAAACTCAACCCAACAGTGAATAAGATAAGATACACTCAACTCAAAATAGAAAATTTGTATTATCTTATAGGTTGTTTTACAAAATAAACATGGCTTCTTTTATAGCCTTACAATAATCTTCGAAAGTCATCTAAACATTAATACAACTGTAACTATTTTTTATCCTCTCATACTCTTAATTATCTTCATAGAAATCCCAAAAGACACTAGATACATCTAGAAACAATTACTCTTTGACCATAATTAAAACATACTAAAAAATCACACCTATTTAATTAATAACACATAGCCCAAAACAAACCACTTATCTTGACAATTTTATGGATGAGCCGTATTCAGCAGCTCATCTGTTGCAGTGGCAACGTTCTTCCTGTCAGGGGGAAACGTCGACCGACAGCATTCAGGAGTTTCTGGAGTACAAATATAGCAAGCCTTCCCTCCCGGCTGTCGTGCTGCAGCTGCCATTGCCTTTGGTGAGATATGAGGAGCAAAAATTAGAAAGAAGGAAAGAACAAGGATGGTGCTAATTATCAGCCTTCTCTGTTTCGTATCCATTTCTCCCTGAACAAGTTTTGTGTATTTTGCTTTCACCTTTCTTTCTTGACAGAAACAAATTAAGTACTCGTTTTGAACATATGGGGGATGGTTATGTAGGGGTTATAAGGAGCCAATTAATGGTAGGTAGAGTTGTTTAAGAAAAGTTAAATATTTGACTAATTGACTTGGAATTCAACTCAGAATAGCAACCCATCATTGATTGCATGGTTGTCATGATTAGCCAATTTCCAAAAGTTATATATAAGAGCATATATATGTGTCAATTATGCACGCTTAACTATAAAGCATATGCAAATTACAGTTGGATTATAACATAAAACTGACAAAGAAAATATTAGTATCGCCATCAAAGTGGAAAAAATGGCAAGAAAAACAAGTGTATACTGGAAAATATTAGAAAACTAACGACCAGTACACTTCGACTCAAGTACTGTTTTTGTGGGCATCCGAGGAGAGCAGTTTGGGTTTGATGCTCATTGGACTCAAATTTGAATCCTATGAGTTTCATAACCATCCGATCCGCTTTAAGATCCGTGCATGCGGATATTAAAGTGAACACACAAGGATTTTAAAGCAACACACAGATCTTAAAGCGGATCAGACCCAAGCTGATCCTGCATCCGAGACCTCTTGCAAGTTGCGGTGTTGATATTGACGGTCAAATGTGACGTCTATGGGATTTGTAAAGGAAGCTATTTAATTATATTGGAAGAGCAAGTTCTTCATTCAGTCCATCTTGTGGCAACTTAAAAATCAGATGTTAATTAGCAGTGTCAATGTGCCATTTGCTATAATTCCAGGCTCAAATCACTCCAGGAGTTACGTTTCAATTGTGCTAGAAATTTTCATTATGTGAATAAAAATTATATACATGGCAGGGGATTATGCTTGAATTGTCCATATCATCTTAAAGGAATTAAGAAAGAATATGTCATGAAAAGCTCACAAAATTGAAGCTAGCAATCACCATTGGAACAATGTCCACAGAGAATTAATTAGGTTTTGCAAGTACCAATTAAGCATAATACTTCCAATTCATTTAAAAAATTGCTGAAAACAATTAACTTTTTTCACTCTCATCGCTCAAGCATAATACTTCGAATCAGGTTTAAATAGCTAATCGGGTTCAAATCTATTAACTAATTAAGTACTTAATAAAAAAATAATGTTTTAATTTATATTTTTCAATGCTCTGACTTGTAATTTCTGATATTTTAATTTATAATTCTAATTATTAATTATAATTGAAGAAATTTATTTTAATTTTAACTCTAAATTTAATCCGAACTATAAATTAAACATTATAAATTAAACATTCTGCAGGAGGCAAAAAAATTTCTAGGAAGAGCTACCCCCCCCCCCAACCCGATACACATGGGTTTGCCCCTGGTTTCAATGGCGAGTAACGATTTATCTATTATATGATCGAGCATGTATGTTCTTCCTCTGATCTGTTTACAACTTCGATCCACTCATAATTTCTTCTAATTAAGTTACAATAGTATAGATTTATTTATTTTTCCAGATGGGTTTGAAACTGGCTCCCTTAATTCTACTGGAACTTCCTTTCTTCTTCTTTTCTTTTTAAAAAAAAAATGAACCTAAACTAAACAACCGCGCCATTTTGTTTTATTGAAAGAAGCAAATTACAATTAACATTCCCTCTAGCGAAAACTTACCCATCCGTCAAATGATAATGATATGCTTAATACAAATATACAATTTTAGGTGTGAGTCGTGTTCACTTGCTCATCCGTCACAGCTAAGTTCTTCATGCTAGGAGGCTTTTGTCCCTGACAGCACCCAGTTCCCCGATGACAAATTCCTCTACATGGTCTCGAAAGTTTTCTGTGCAATGGTTTTGCATCTGCCATTGCGTTTGGTGAGATATGAGGAGCAATAATTAGAAAGAAGGAAAGAACAAGGATGGCGGTAATTATCAGCCTTCTCTGTTTCGTATCCATTTCTTCTCCCTCAACAAGTTTTGTGTATTTTTCTTTCACCTATCTTTCTAATTAGGTTTTGAACATATGGGGGATGGTTATGTAGGGGTTATAAGGAGCCAATTAATGGTAGGTAGAGTTGTTTAAGAAATGTTAAATAATATTTGACTAATTGACTTGGAATTCAGAATAGCAACCCATCATTGACTGCTTAATTGACTAATTGACTGTTTAAAAAAAATGTATTAGCAACCCATCACGTGCCAGCATCTGTCGTTTTTTGCAAATTTACCATTTGCTACAATTTCATATATGCTCAAATCACTCCAGGAGTTGTGCTTCAATTGTGCTAGAAAATTTCATTATATATGTGAATAAAAATTATATACATGGCAGGGAATTATGCTTGAATTGTCCAGATCATATGGACTTTTCAGGGTTGAGATTTTGAGTGCGTTGGTGTCAATACAAAATACAACATTACAAAATTAAATATGAATTATAATAATATAGATTAACATGCACGTCGCATTTGATAATGTGGATTATAAACCTAATTCGATAATGGATTGATTAATTCCTACACAAATCAAATATTTAGATTGTGTGATGTGAAATTGAGTGTCCTGGGAGAAACACCGAACCCTAGCCGCTGCTTTTGCCCTCTTCTCTTCATTCCGTCTCTCTCACTTTTTTTAGGTATCACCTCCAACATAGCGAAACCCTTCCCTCTCTTTCGTCCCTGCCTCCTCCAGCAAATTGTTACACCAAATTGGTCAGTGACATAAGAAGGTTCAGTCTCATTATAAGCAACCATGCTAGAGTGATTGTTACACCAAAACTATCATTACGTGAATGGCTTCTTAAATTTTTGTATTCGGTTTCCCACATTACTAGCTAGTGATATCACAATCTCTTGATATTTTAATTGAGAAAAGTGTAGGTTCGATGGCCATTGGAAGTAAATTTGAATCTGATGGGCATCTGAGCCGTTCAATATGCTTTAAGATTTGTGTGCGGCCTGCTCTTATCTAGATTCATGCGTGCAAATTCTAAAACACATTTGATGGCTTTGATGCCTATCGGATTCAAATTTACTTCTGTTGGCCATGGATCTCAACTGTACTCTTTTTTATTAATTGAAATTGAATTGAAGAATTTGAAATTGGTCGCCGCACAAAAGGAAAAAAGATTGAAAAGCTTAACTGAAGAATTAATAGATAATGGTCTTCTGTTTATTAACCCTGAAATATAAAATACAAGAATGGGTAAAAAGATATCAACAAAACCATCACGTAGAAACTTTCATGTTTCAACTAGGAAGTATAGGGAATAGATTGGGTTATTACAGTACTGCAAGAAGAATTATTTGAGGACTTTAATTATCACTTGCTTCAGTTGGCAATTTTTTAAACAAAAGCAATAACTACTTGTTTGACCATGACTACAATATCTACAATTAGAGACCTCGAATAGTTCTACAATATTATGAATTTCTGGAAATTTTAGTGGAATTGTGTTTGGTCCTGTAAAAGAATGAGAAAAGAGGAATACAAATTAATATGAGATTTCAAATTCAATTTCAACAGAAGTCCCAAAATACATGCTTCTCTCTTATATGTCTGCTAGTTAATTACACTATGTAACTGTTTACCAGAGAGATGTCAGTCTGACAAGATTGACCAGGCAACTCAGTTCTGTTCTACATTGCCAAAAACATAAACAAAAAAATAATAAAGAACCTCAGTTGTGTTTCATATTGCCAGAAAAAATAAAACTTAGTTCAGATCGGGCACGTTGCAGAATAAAACATGCAATACCATCAATTTGGATTCATTTTACTTCTATCTCTTATACTTTATACGAACTATCTGAAAATTTTACTGCATATATATACCATTGTGCAAATAGGAAAATTATCTATTTAAAAAAAATATATGAGAGAAAACTCAGCTTGAATCTTTGAACAATGTTCTTTTATTTATCTAAAAGGAAAAATATATATGACAGTACATTAATGATCCATAGCACACATACAATAAACATAACAGAATACAATGACATATAGTAAATTAGAAGAGTAAAATTTGCACTGGAGGTGTTCATGGCTATTGATTTTTGTAGTCCAAATCAATTGAACGAACATGTTGGCATAAATTGCGTACCAAATCAGCATTGGAAGCATTCTGTAGTGGCCATTTCAGTTTTTGAAGGTTGGTCAGGTATTGTAGCCCTTGAGGCACCCCCAATTGATCACAATGTCCAATAGTGAGTTTTTTAAGAATGGGCATGGCACCCTCCTCTATCTCCCATTCCTCCATTGGTAAGGATGAAAGCTTCAAAACTTCTAACTGGCTAAAGCCTCTAGAGGAACAGCTCGTTTTTCGACTTTCGAATGCTCTATTAAGAATGAGAACCTTAAGACAACGTAGCTTCTCTAGTACTGGCATCAGATCTTGCTGGAACATATGACAGAAAATACTAAGATAGGTTAGGTGACAGGGGAGCATATCCTGATGAAGGGTTAATTTAGTGGGGCACCTAGGATGATATAGTTCAAGAGATTGTAAATGTTGATAAAATGGGAAAGCCCTCATGTCAAATATGTCTGGTACTCTAGGATTATGCATTAAAGAAAGTTTGGTTAGGTGTTCTAATGAGGCCAGAAAAGCGACAACTGCATTCGATGGACATGAATAGACATCTAATCCTAAAACCCGTAAATTGGGTATATGAGGTATCTCTGTCTTCCATGATCGTCCAGCCCTCACCGTTCCAAGAGTTTGTAAATTTGTTAATTTTGCTGACGTTGGAATTTCCAAATATTCGTCACCGGCATGTCTCAGTGTGTTGATATTCCATGCACACTCAGGAAACTTAAAGTGCTTGCCATTAATTGTTGATTGAGTTAGATTTTGGACATAAAGGGTTTGCAAAAGTTTCATTTTGCTTATCACTTTCTCAAGGTATTCTTGCTCGCACTCGTCAATTACTGTCCCTTCAAGACTCAGATATCTTAACTGAGTCAATCCCTCAAACATCTCCAACTCTATTATGTTGCTATGCTCTTCAATGCTTACCACTTTGAGCAGTCTTTGCTTAGAACAATTCGGCATTCTTCCATCATAGAAACACAAAAGAGCGCGGAGGTTTTGGCTCAATATAAGTTGCTCACAATCTGGATTGTGAATTGCCACACGGCGTGCCCTGCTCAAACTCATTTTATCATCTGGGTGTGAATACACCAAGAGAAAGTTGTCCTCCTTGGCTTTGTGGATAGCAAGATCTCGTAGTAGATCGTGTATGCGTATAGTTTCGATGGAACCATCATCCGATCTACTAGCTACTTGAACCATGCTCCTAGCATACAATAAAAAAAATATATTTTAAATGGTCAAGCCTATCGGATTTGGACTTCAAAGTGGTATTGAATGTAATAGCTTACATATTTTGGTATAAAATTTCCAAGTTAAGCACTTAAAAATAAAATGTTGTTTTATGTAATACATTTTAAACGTTCATGAATTTTAAGTGCAGTCATTAAGGAGATCATAAAGGAAAACAGTTAGAAATAAAATAATTTAGTTCAATGTTCTATAATAAAGCTGTAAATGCTGAGACTATTCAAATGTTCTATAAATAAGCTGTAAATGCTGAGACTATTCAATTGGAACCAGCATGTTACACAACATGTGTAAATTATATATTAAACGAAGATGTAATACCTTTGTATGAGATCCTCCAAGAAACTCTCCGCAGTTTCTTCCAATGTTCGGTTATCTTCCTGTGGTATGAAACCATCTGCTATCCACATTAAAAGTAATGAATTGGAATGAATTTCATAGTCTTCCGGATATGCAGCAAAGTACATAAAACACGATTTGAGGGCAAATGGCAGGTCCTCATAGCTCGTGCCTATGATCATGCTACAATTTTTTCCTTCAACATGCCAACTCATTGTTCGAAACACACTACTCCAAGCAGCATAGTTGCGTGGCTTCTTTGACAAGAGACCACCTAAAACCACCAATGCAAGAGGCAACCCACCACACTTATGGACAAATTGATCTATGATATTAGAAAGATCATCAAAAGAACTTTTATTTGGATCGAAATTAGGAAAAATTGTTTTCAACAAAAGCTCTCGGCTTAAGTCCTCATTTAAGTACTGAGGCTTGTATGGTTCACACATGGGATCCACGCTCTTAGAAACATGAGCGAACCTAGAGGTCATAAGTACTCTACTCCCATTGTTTTCATCTGGTAATGCTGCACCAATTTGAGTCCCTAGATCGATTGTCCAGACATCGTCTAGGACTATGAGGTACTTTTTGCCTCTAAAAGATTTGTGAATCTCTGTAAGAATCACTTCTGTTTCATTTAGTTGCTCTGTATATTTGATAGGAAGCTCAAGTTGTCGCGCTATCTTCCTCGAAACATCAATTACTTCGAACTTTTCAGAAATAGCTACCCATATGCGAACTTCAAATTGTCCTTTGACATCATTGCTACGAAAATAAAAGATTATATTAGACATTAATGTAACCAAATACAAAGACGAAGGACTCAATAAAAATATATATAAGTGGATGGAAAAGTGGGTAAATTGAAAATTATGATTTGCAATGCCAATCTATTAGGGTTGGGCCATTAGACTAGGGTAGGAGTGAGTAAATCATTCATAACTTGTGCTCGCTTGCTAAAAACTCACTAATAACTCGCTCATTATCAACTCGGTAACAATTCATTCATTATAAACTCGCTCGTTAACTTAATGAACTAAGCATGAGCATATCTCACCTCGCTCATAACTTGCTCATTAAGAATTGAGTTACATTAAATCATGTAACATCCAATCCCAACCGGATCAAATCCAAATCCAACTTAGGTATACTCAGACCCAAGCACCCAGCGATCTAACCTAGCAGATCCAAAGTTCCTTCTCCGTGTATACTCTATTACTCTTTTATACTCACAAACTCACAATCCTAGTTTCACTCACTCTCCCTATTGACAAGCAGACAACAGTTTGATTTTGTTAAATTTGCTTATGAACAATATATTGTGAAATTATGTACAGGTAAACAGGTTGGATTATGACAACTATTTAAATTCTATCAATGTTAATTAGTTTTTGAATGATGTATTTGAAATAAAAAAAGTCGAAATAAAATTAAAATTGACTAGAAGCTTGATTTCTTAACGAGTCGCTTAATGAGCACGAGTCAATTCTAGCATTTAACGAACTGAGCACAAGCACAGCTGTCAACTCGATATTGTCTTCTCAACTCGAGTCAAATCACTCATTAAGCTAATGAACTGAGCACGAGCATATCCCAACTCACTCGAACTCGCTCATTAATCACCCCTAGACCGAGGACATCTATATATAAATGCATATGCAACAGGGGGAAGGGATTTCTACTTTTCTCTTTTTCTATTTCTTCTGTTCTCTTATCACGACGTTGCAAAAGCTATTGACGGTATTACTGATCAAATACTTGAACTTCCCAAACCTTACCGTTGATCTTGTTAAGCTTTGCGCAATGTTAATAAAGCCCTTGCAAAAGTCCGAATTCATATGTGCACATGAGCATGTATATAATTAAAATCGATTTAAAAAACTCAATATAACTAAATTAATAAACTAAAGTAAAATTAGTAAATATATTAATTTTAGACTTTTTTTTACCCAAACCTAAAAAAATATATATTAAATTTATGTACACTTACTTAACAAACAATTAATAATGTAATGATTAACAATACTTGCAGGGGCCTAGGCCTGCCCGTGCCTAAATCCGCCACTGCCATGCAACATGAAAATTGAAACATAAATAGCTAACATAACCTACTGACTGAAGCACATGGTAAAACCATCCATAAGAAATTCATATTTGGATTGACCCTTATTTAATAATTAGTTCATCCTAGCATTATATATATAACGTGCTGGGATTCGAATCTGCTGAAATCCGAGATGAATGAACAGTGGTCATAAAATTCCTGCAATTTGGATCCAACCGTCGAACTATTCCGAGATACGTACAAGAAAAAACTAGCTGTTCCAACATACATGCACAGAAAAAGTTGAATGGCTGGATCTCGGATTTCAGAAATTTCAAGGAATCTCGGATTTCTGCAGATTTAAATTCAACGTGCTGGGGTGGAAAGCATTATAACTTTGTAGTAGTATGGCTAGCCCATGATCAACTTTCTACCAACTCTGACAATTCCTTACATATAATGAAACTGCAAATTAACTTGAGAGAACAAATTACAAGTTTTGAGTTATGTTAAATCCGCAACTGTTATTCCATCTTTTTAAATTATAAAAAGGGTTAATGCAATTAGGGGTGTCAATGGGCACAATACGGATACGGTGGAATTATTTTCTCACTCATACCTATTAAGAATTGATATTATCGATCCATACCCTAACCTTAGCATGTCCTATCCTTACCCGTTAAAATTATTGAGTAACGAAACGGTAGCACATGAATAACGAATAATACTAATATAATTATTAGTTTTATTATATTTTACAAATTGAACATCAAAACTCATTCACACAGATGTAATCATATTACTAACAAACAAAACAAATGGATGAGTCAATCAATTCAAACTAAATTATTTTCTAGAAATAAAAATTAAAAACACGAATATTTCTTCGGACAAATTCAAATCTTTACCTAAATTACAAAACTTACAAATAAAATTAATATGTTTAACATTTTTCATATAACAAAAATATACACTGAATAACAAAAATACATCACTAATTATTGCTCAAATATTGTCATATGAAATATCATGCAAATCAACTTTATTGAATTGAATATATTATATAATCTATATATTATTTTATTTTATATGATATATAGGGTATAAAATAATCTTTACTCACATCCTTACCCATTTAGCTAATAAAATATATTCTTATCAATAAACTAACAAAAAAAAAATGCACGCGTTACATTATTGACAAATAAAGCATGTTTCCCATTTTAATTATCTTAACTAAAATTTGTAATTTTTATAAACAAAATTAGTGGAAATTTTTAAAATAGGGAGAAATGTGAATTTGATTAATCAAATTAGAAAATAAAAAAGAGCATACCAATTGTACACTTTTCGTGCAAGAGTAGTCTTTCCGAGTCCACCAGATCCCCAAAGTAAGACCACCGCACGTCTCTTGATGGTCTCATCAAGCAACTCCTTGACAATGTTGTCCCGGTCAGCCTCAAAGCCAACAATATTAGGATCAATGTTAGGTAGTATCATTGGTCTGATGGGTAGTCTGATATCTCCACTGTCCTCTGATCCCAAATTATTTATTCCATATCTAACTCTACTCTCTTCGATCTCTTTCATCTTTTCCTGAATCTGGTTCATCTCATCTACAAGGTTGTGTACAGCCGGGATTTTTTTGGTTTTTCTTAGTATGTTTTTTATGGTCTCCCTCTTGCCTGACTTGTGTGGATTTTGAGGGATCTCCATGAGAAAGGTGTCTATGACATCTTCTATAGAGTCAGCAACATCTCTGACCTCCTTTACCCAATGTTTCTGCCTTTCATCAGTTATCTGCTTTCTGTCAGCATCCTTGAGGAAAGCCTGAATTCGTTTGAGTTCACGGCTAACTTTCTCAACTTGCTTATCAACACCGTGTATGAGTAAAACCTCCTTAACTACAACATCAGCCAGTTTGCCTAGCACTAAATTTACAACGGTCTCAGCCATCCCACTTCTTAATTTGTTGTATTTTGTACTAGCCAAAGAAATTTTAGAGTGGATATATCTTTTGGGTGGTATCTGGATGAACTTGTGAATATAGCACAGTATTAGATTTGTTGTGCAGTATACAAATAAGATGCTAGCTCGGAGGAACTTAATTATATTAAGGTCTCAATTGGCCGATTGGCTGATGCATTATATTTTATATTTAATTAGTGGAGAATGGGCAATATCGATGTACGTCATATTGTTAAAGAAAAATTGATTAATATATACTCCGATCCAGTGACTTTAGATCAGATTGCATGTGCACCATATTAAAAATGTACATTTGTCAGCGCATCTCAAGGAACGAAGCCGATTCAAATCTTGGACTAACTAA
This sequence comes from Carex cristatella, assembly GCA_024447775.1. Taxonomy (NCBI): domain Eukaryota; kingdom Viridiplantae; phylum Streptophyta; class Magnoliopsida; order Poales; family Cyperaceae; genus Carex; species Carex cristatella. The sequence continues at coordinate 2,377,528 of JAJHPF010000010.1, forward strand.
TCAATTAATTACCAGTCAGTGGGAAAAGGATCATTTATATTATATATATGTTGAGGTAGCTAGGGCAAGACAGATTATGATACCTACTTACTGTCTTCATTAATTGTTAGATAATAAATAATGGAAGTTATTTTTAGCATTGGATCGAAACTTTCAAATCATCGGGCCGGGTATATATAGATATTGGGTTTTTTTAATTTAATCTTCTATATAGATGCCTTAGTAGCTGGACAGGATCCTAGATATATAGGGGTGTTCATTAGTTCAGTTCGGTTGAAAACAAACCGATATCCAGATATTGGGGTGATTTGAGAACTAGCATTTGGTCTAGTGGCTAAGGCACATGGTCTCTATGTGAGAGGTCATGGATTCGAAATCCAGATAGGGGAAATTCTTTGTTGTAATAACAAGAGTATTAAATAGTTGGGTGGCTTGACCTCCAACCTTTACTCAAAAAAAAAAAATACGGTGATTCTGAATTTATATTTAGACTATTTTGTGTCGTATTTAAACTCTTTTTTTTTTTTGTAATTTGAATTATCTTATATCATATTCAAGCCCAAAATATCACGCGATTTATTGGGTCACAAAGTATAGCGAAATTCCAAAACAATCTAAAAAGCTTCAATACATTATTTCAAAAAATAATCATACAGCTAAAAATAGAACAAATATAAGATCTCTAATTTATAGAAGATAAATATATGTTATCAACATAAAGTAGAGACCCACTCCTTAGCCCGAAATTTTTATTTATAGAAACGTAAAAATAAAATTTCGACAACAGAGAAGTAATTTTTAGAAATTTAATATCTAAAAAAACGTGATGGTCTATAATGTTCTATATACCACAACGTCCCGTTAATGGTAAACAGCGTTTAAAAAAAAAAGATAGGGACGTATTGTTATCAACCTCCAGGAAGTCTGAGTGAAATTATGGACGTTACTAACTATAACGTCCCGGCTTCTTCTTCTTTTTTCCTCCTGATGTTTCGTTAATTGGTGATAATTTAATTTTGCCAATCAGGACGTTGTAGTCTATAACGCCCTCTGAACGTTTTAGATCATCACGTTTTTCTTATATATCGAATTTCCAAGAAGTGCTTTCCCATTGTCTATATTTATTTTTATTTTTCTATTAATAAAAATTTGGGCTCCTTAGCTTCTTATTATTTATTTCAAGTTATTATTCATTTACCTAACTTACAATTACTTATTTATTATTTATTGTTTATTGTTTGCTTGCCGGGCATTTGTTTATGTAGTTTATTATTGACTTATATTTTTTTAATAATTGATTGTATCTAGAAGATTTGAGTATTTTACATATTTGTTTTGTTTAGGAGATGTATTTTAATTTTTAAATATGCAGGTCATTTTTTTTTTCCAAAACACATATAAGATACAATTATCTGTTAGATAACTTTTATTTAGACTCCTTAGTGGGCCGTGGTCTTTCAGGCTTTCATCCAAAAATTATAACGGCCCAAGAATCTCAAGAGCACTTATAACGGTCCATGTCTGCAATATTGAAGAAAGTTGAGATTATTATACCAATAAGTGTCGTAAAATCCGTCCGTTTAGGATCGGCCGATTAGTCGATGGCGGTGATCAAACCATCATGAATTTTTCCAACTAATCTGTCAATTATTTTCGATTATTGCCGATTAATCTCTTGACAGTACTTTGTCCGACAACCGTATACTATTATGTACAACACTGATACTAGTAAGAAGTAAGAACTGTTTATGTTATGTTTATATTCTTTGCAACTGAAGGAAAAATATTATGATGGGAACACAAAACAGTTTTGTAATAGATTATTAAACACACTTTCATTACTTTTCTAATTAAAAAAGATTCGGTAGCTCTCTCTCGCACTTCCGTTTTTTTAGATAATTTTTTATGTGCATGTAAATAAAACAAAATAAAATAAATTAAACCTAACTACTTTATTTTATTTTGACATATACATTTAAAAAAATATTATTAATAATTAAAAAGTAGAGGAATAATAAAAGTATAAAAATAAAAACATTTAAATATCCTCTTCATAACAAGTAATATAAAATTTTTATTTCTCTCGCAAGTATAATAAGTCGGCTTGTTTTTTTTTTTTTTTTTTTTTTTTTTGGTTAAAGCCGTTGGGCAATTAATTCCTTTAATTAAAATTCAGTTTCAGTACCTTCCAGTAGGGGTGTAAACCGATACGGACTATCCGCGAATAATTCGTTCCGAATTCGCTTATTATCCGTATCTGGATTAAACGGATACAGATACTTGCGGATACGGATACGGATAATTTTAGTATATGGAAAAATAATACAGATACGGATAATTCCGTGAGGATATAAACACAGCGGATATCCGTATATATCCGAATCCGAAACTTAATCTTTCAACAGCTTTCAATTCATTTCACTGTTGCGAAGTTCCTAAAAAACATACATATTTGTTTAAGTCCAAGAATTTAGTAGGAAAATCATATAATCTATTAGGATAATGAATTGTTCTTTGAACCAATAAACAATTAGTCATGCATAATTGTCACTGTGCAAACTTAAAAAGTTCATTAAATTTTGTCAATTTAGGTAATTAAATTAGGTAATATCAAATTATGAAATTTAGTATAATTACTCAATATCCGACAATTATCCGCTCCATATTCGTATTTGAATCCGTATCTGTGGATTATCCGTTCTGTATCCGTATCCGTTTAAGACGGATATGATTTTCAATTTTGATATCCGTTTACTATCCGTATCCGTATTCGTATCCGCTCGTTGAAAAATGGATGCGGATATGATATTAGCATTATCCGCTCCGTTTACACCCATGCCTTCCAGCCATTTCATAAGAACTGGTTTATATACTGGATTGATCGACACCCTATATTTTTGTTCTATTTTATTCAAGAGAAAAGTCTCGGATTCATCGATTTTTGTCTTTGTTTATTAAAAAGACAACGATGTTTTATTTTTGTCAATTAGTTTACTCATTTAATTAATGACATCTTGTTGTACTCTAAAATATTGCTAATTAATTAAACATAAAATTAGCAATATTTAATATGCTTGAAAAATAGCATGAAGGCTCTCCAAGATAAGTTGAGAATAGTGTATGGGAATTCATGATATAATTTCTCATGCAAAACTATGAATTTTGATATATCATACACCTCCTAACTCAAAATGATTGAAGAATTATGAAATATTTATGAAATTGATGACATGGAAAATCCTGATTGGTGCCACATAAGCACAAGGAACCTACAACCCATCACAAACTTCTCTGGGTGCAATTCGGGATTGCCAAGTAAAACCCAGCAGCATGGCTCCACCTGTCAGTGACTTAAAGCCCTTTTTCGTTAAGACTTTGAGATAGACAGACATGGCTCACCCGGATATAACATAATATACCGGACTGTCAATATTTTGGTTCATGGTACACCAAGCTCACCTAAGAAGCCAATCAAGTCGCTGGATATAAAATCACAGCGTCGCGACCCCTTCATCCTGTGTGCACCCGGTGCCCATGATCCATATTATGCCATATTATGCCCATGATCCATATTATGCCGGTGCCCATGATCCATATTATGCCTTCTATACGGTGCGCCTAATGCCAAGTCTAAACAAGAAGATGGTTAAAACAAAGAATGGGATTGGCTACCCCTCAAAGAGACTAACAACGGGCCCCACCCATGTTAGCTCTCTCTCCCTTTTCTTCTTCTCCTCTCTGCGATTCAGCTAAGGATGAGAAATGAAATTCGAAGAAAATGTTTAAGCTACTTACAAGCTACTACTTGGGATTATCAGAGAGCTATGCACAATCCTCTCTGCTAGAACCCCTTCAAGGAATAGACTTCTTGCAAGTCTCAATTTTGGCCGAGAAAGGATCGAAATTGGAAAATGGGATGAACAATTGAAGCTGACTCAAGCTTTGAAACTCGGAAGATAGATATTATATGCTTATACGATGGTCCCAGAGGTGTTAATTCGGAAGGAGAAGGTTAAATTTTGCTTACACCATGAGCCAGCTCCACATGGGATTCGAGTTATGTCAAGGGTACATGCCCAACTGCCTGGAGGGTAAATTGTGCTTCGGTACATGATAAGAAGATAATGGCGATGCTCTCTATCAGCTTCTTATGAATTGAAGCGCATTAAACAAAGCAGGAGCTCTTTAAGCTCAAACCGGCGTAGGTATAACACACCATATGTGTTTAAACCGTTGCAACTATAATGGATACAGTGGACAGTTATAAATTGGAATGCTTAGGTGAGGAAGATTCTGAACTTGTTTCAGGGGGGAAAGAAACACCAAGAGTTGGTTGGGATTAAAAGAATACATGCTAAATGCCTGGAGCTTGTTTCAAGGGGGAAAGGAACACCAAGAATTGGTTGAGATTAAAAGAATACATGCTAAATGTCTTTTTGTGAAACAGGCTCCACAAATCCTCCTCACCTAAGCATCTCAAATTATGACTCTCTACCATACCCATTATAGTAGTCACCCGGCCGCTCCTAGTGGTAACTACTTCGGCGCTTCCTAAATAAACGCATTTCAAAAGAGCTCTCAATTGTTACCACTTATTCACATTTTCATTTCAAACATCATCCATACAAGAAGATATCACTTTCCGCATATCTCCTGATGTGAACGACTATGGAGCAGCTCCATGTTGTCATAGGGAATATTGTAGTCTTTTTGAATCACGTAATCAATGATCAATTTTGCAAGAGCTCCAACATCAAATTCCTCAAACATACAAATCCAAAAGAGTAATTTGAAGTGCTCTTTAACTAGGGCACCCATGCTAACTACTGGTAAGACCATCAAATTCTCAGTTGGATGCATCTCAGTCAACAATTTCACCAAGTTTTCCCTCCGTACAACCTCCGACTCAATTACATAAGAATGGATTCTGACATGATGAACAACACATTCTTGCAGGCCTTGAACAAATTTGAACATTCCATCTCAGTGACCAGCACATCAATCATCCCCACAACCTCCTTGAACTTTCTACTCATCTTGTACTGAAATAGAACTGGATTTTCAACAGAGAAAAAACCACTTACATCCCAACCTTATGGTGGCATGCCACAGCATCCTGGCACAGCTCCTCATATCGGAATTCATTGAGAACTTCGTTAGCATCATAGGCAGCAATTTTAGCTTGGCCAGTCAAGATTTCACTCATGATCAGCGATCAGATTTTTTTTTTTATGAATAAAAGTAACTTTAATTCCTCAAACTTATTCTACAAAATCCCCACATTTGCCTCAAATTCTTGAAATCCCCAAATTATTTTCACATGTAGTGTTATAATCAAACGATTGCATGAGGGAAACATGTTCTGTTATAATCAAAACTATTCCTATTCAACTGGGTTTGTCATCAAAACACAACATGTTCTAAGATTTTTGTTTTTATGGGTCTTATTGCATGACAATTAATAGTTTTCAATATGCATGGAAAAATATATTTAATTATTTAATTTAGGGTTAATAAATATTTATAACAAAATTAAAACTTACATCAGGACATTCTGGGGTTTAGTCAATCGGTCTAAAATCAAGTATGGACAAAATTGTTCTCTTTTCTAATTAGCTTTTTAAGGCAATATTAATTACACAATATATGGCCTCCATTTTTTATATGTATATATAACTCAGTCGTATAATATTTTCAATGGACATTTTAAAAACCTCCAATTTGAGGCAAAACTGATCATTGGTGACTCTTCAAATTTCAAAATTCGTATTTCGAGAAAATAGTTCATCTCGTCGATCTCATATAACTAAAGAATCATACTTTAAAAAAGAACCAAAAGTGCCGGGAAAGTGTTATGCTTTTGACTTAGAATATATACGGGCATTTTCAATCTGTCGGGTTTTACTTTTTTTTTTTAGGAAACAAGAAGGATTAAACCCTCATTTTGTATTAACTTTAATTGGTTATATGATTTGGGATTCCAGGTTGGATGGCCCGCGGGATGGATGATATAAAAGAAAAAATGTGAGTGAATCTATGTACTATGTATATCACGGGTTGATCCGTAATACAGGTCAATATTTCCGTTTTCAAAATCTTAATGGTCGATCCGAACAGTTCAATATGATCCCCTATGAATATCTACTTGCAGACCAAATTTTATATTTTTTTACAATTTTTTTACTATTTTTTAAAATAGGTAGAAAATCACTTGATCTGAAAATTCTGGACCATCAAAAAACAGTGAATTTCTACCTATCTTAAAAAATAGTAAAATATATATATATATATATATATATATATAAATTTTGTCTGTAAGTACAGATTCATATAAAAATCATTTTGAACGGTTCGGATCGACTGTTAGAATTTTGAAATTGAAAATATTAATCCATATTACAAACTAAATCGTGATATGCGCAGGGGCGGATCCAATTCATTGAAGGGTAGGGCAACTGTCCTATCCTGAAAATTCAAAACTAATTTATAGAAACTGAATTCTGAGCCTTTGCCCTACCCTGAAAAATAAGTTTGCCCTATCCTGAATCTGTAATAAGTTTGTTTTTCTCATTTCTCTTCTAGAGACTGCAAAGAAATTAATATCAAAATGTATTTTTCTACTCACACCCTCTACCGGCGACCATTTTAAGAACTCCCTCAAATGAGTTTCTTGTTTGTTGAGGAAGAAATGCTATTAATTTAATTTGGATTGGGTTCATGTAGACCATATAAGAGAATTTGTGTATGAATTTTGTGGACCAAGTCTAAAATAAAAAAAATAGATAGATGGGGCTACTTGTAAGATTTAATGAGACACATGAGAAGAGCAACCTATTTTCTTCTCCTCTCTATTTTATCTGTACAATGGAGCCGTCCATTTCTATCATTTTTTCTATTTTCCTTCACCATTTTGTGCATTAATAGATGGCTCTATTTTCATTTTATTTTCCTATTTCGTTCTTCTTCATTATTTTTATTTTTTTCACGTTTTGTTTTCTTCTCTCATTTTTATAGGGGTCAACATGTGAAAACAAATTTATAAAGTACTATGAGTGATCAATGGATGAATGATGTGTTGGTTGTTTTTATTAAAAATAAGTTGTTTAAACATGTCTATGATGAAATAATTATGCAAAGTTTAAACCATGAAGATCCGTAGATGAAAACTCTCTTCATTGATTTAATTATTTAGTATTTCATTTTTTGTTTGTTTTTTAGAAAATATTTTTTCGGTTTGTTTTTAATATGTAAAAAGATAATATAAAAGAATACTATTTTGTTGTTTTTTTTGTCATGTTTTAATTGGTAGTTTGATGATTTTATTATTAAATGGTTTTTTAATCGTATTTTTTTATATTAACCTTTTCTATAGTATGTCATATTTAAGTTTTAATTTAAAGAATACTATTTTTTATCATTAGTATCTGATTATTTAATGAGTTTAAATCCGATTAGCTATTTAAATCCGGCTCGATAATTTCTTACCCTACCCTATCCTGCATCCGCCCCTGGATATGCGTAGTACCATAGACTCACTAAAAATTTGTGATTTGGGGAGAAGCTAAGGCCATGTAAAGATAAAAGAAATTAACAATATATATATATATATATATATATATATATATATATATACAACTATACATTGTGTATATTATGTCCTGCTTATGCCATTTTGTTGTGCATTTGTGTTGCAAAATCTCCACTAGCCTCTTACTTGTATGTCATCCACAATAAAGATAAACTAATTGACAATATTTTTTAATTATTTTTGTATGTCATCCACAATTAAGCTGTGCTGTTGTTTTGATTTGTTCTCTGAAAATTCTATTGCATCTATTTGCGAATGATAAATTGTGATATGAGAAGTATCTCAATTTCATTCATGGATGTATCTATTTGCACCAAACTCTGAACATATATAGTTATATATTACATTTCCAATTTGCTTAGAACACAAAGATCAACACAAATGAAAAATTAATGTGATTTGTAGATTTTGACAACTTAATCTGCGAAATGCGGGTTACGACTCTAGTTATATATTATAATTTTAAATTTTTACTAAAAAAAAAAAAAAAAAAAAACACAAGCGATATAGAACAAAATTGATATTTTAGAATTATTTTCTGAAAATTTTATTCAAATTTATTGTGGGAAATAAAAAAATATTTTCATGAATGATAATTTTATATAATTTTGTTTACAAAATATTGCTAGACTACTCCCACATTAATCGTACAAGACTGGAAAAACCAAAGAATCCATACCCCTTCAATGAGAGAACGTGTATCCTCTGCATTAACTCAAAAGATAATCTTTTGAGTTAATGAATCTCAACCATCCAATATGCTTTATGTTCCGTCTAGACTAGATCCGCACAAATATTAAAGTCTCATGTGTTAAAATTAGACGGTCAAACTGACTCTGTTTAAAATCAGACGGCTAAGATGCATTAACTCAAAAGGTTCCCTTTTGAGTTAATGCAGAGGATAAATGAGATTGATACTGTGTGACAGGCTGACAGCCACTTATCAACTTTGAGAGAAGTTGCCGTACAAAATTAAAAAAAGGGTGAATTCGATTCTCTCTTGATAACAGAGTAATTACATTTACTAAAACAATTTTTTTATAAATGTTTCCATTCAAGTACTCCTTTTGATCTCTATTAGAGACATAAATAATATATTTCCTCGTTCTTAATTTATTTCGAGGACATCTGGTTGGAAATAAATAAGAACGAATTTTATAATTTATGAATCTGAGAAATTCGAATAGAATAAATCAATTGTTAGTCAAAATTCAAAAATGTAGATTTCTAGAGCAACGCGTTTTATTCATTAAGCATGGAATTTGAGCTCTGACAAGGCCATATGAAAGGCCCAAAAAAGTTAGAAAATGAAATTTAATTTTTGTTGCAGATATATGATCAAGATATCCTTTGGTGCCCAATTTAATTTCCGCATCTCCATCGCCTTCGCTGTCTGAACTCTGAACTACCCTTTTGTCTTTTTACCCACTTCTTTCTTTTCTCTCTGTTATATTTGTTTTTTCCCACCATATGGCAAAGTCACAAAACAACTAACTTCTAAATAATTTAATTAGGAATGAGCAGAGAGGAGGAATTTCGATTGATTTTCTTCGTCAGTTGGTCTAATTAGCTCATTGATTATTGCTCTGTGGGGCCTATGCGCATTCAGCAAATTCTCCTTTATTTGACTGGAGCGCACTAACTTCCAACAGTGGGTTATGTGGCTGATTGATGCTTTAGTAAAGCACACTAAAGCAGCTTTACACTACTACAACCACGAAATTGCTCCAAAGAAAAGAATAATATGGACGCACTCAGAAAAGTCTTCACATTACATCTGCAATCAGCAAACGCTTTCTTGTAAACAAATTCTCTCTTCTCTCAAAAACCATCCTAGTATCAAAATTGAGATAAAAATCAACCTCTCTGTAACTTCCAAATTAATCACCAATGGCAGATCTACTGCTGTCAGCTTTGATTCCAGTCGTGCTGAGGAAAGTGGCAGACTCAATGTTTCAGCGGATCGGGGAGATGTGGGGCATCAACGACCAACGCGAGAGGCTTCACAACATGCTTCTCGAAATCCAGGTGATACTTCCCGACGCTGAGGAGAAAGCAAATTCTAATGCAGCCGTGAAATCTTGGCTTGAGAAGCTTGAATCAGCTGCTTATGAGGCTGATGATCTGCTTGACGAGTTTTGTTATGAGGAGCGGCGCCGCGATGCCGTGAGACGTGGCCATAATGTTGACAATGTAAGTGCCTTCTTTTCCCCTGAAAATCCTGCTATGCTTCGCTATAAGATGAGTGGGAAGTTGAAGAAAATTTTGGGGAGGCTTGATGGTTTGGTTGTCCAGATGGACAGGTTTGGTTTTGTTCATGGCCAGAGGGTGCACGTGGTCAATCGGATCAGAACTGATTCTCTTGTGGTTGAATCAGAAATTGTGGGAAGGGATGAAGATAAAGAGAAGGTAGTGCAATTATTGCTCAAAGGGTGTGAAAATGATGATCTCATTGTTGTTCCGATAGTTGGCATGGGTGGGCTTGGCAAGACCACTCTTGCTCAGCTAGTGTATAACGATCCTAGAGTGAAAGAATACTTTAACTTACAATTATGGGTTTGTGTGTCTGAAGATTTTAATATTAATAATCTTGTTAAAGCAATCATTGAATTGGTTGAGGGGGGATGCAATCTTCCTATAGACAACATGGAGCTGCTCCAGAGGCGTTTACGCAAAGTTTTAAGTGAAAAGCGATATGTTCTTGTGCTAGATGATGTTTGGAATGAGAATATCAATAAGTGGGAACGGCTGAGAGCTATATTAAATTGTGGTGATTCTAGAAGTGCCGCTATAGTTACCACTAGGAGCGGACTAGTGGCTACTATAGTGGGTACAGTAAATAGTTATAATTTGAAATGCTTGGGTGAGAAGGATTCGTGGAGCATGTTTCACAAAAGGGCATTTAGCAGGGGGGTAAAGGAATGCCAAGAGCTAGTTGAGATAGGTAGAAATATGGTTCAGAACTGTCAAGGATTGCCACTAGCCATTAATACACTAGGTAGCTTAATGAGTTATAAGTATGAGGTGCGAGAGTGGTTGGATGTACTCAAAGAAAGCATTATCTGGGAACAAAGACCTGCTAAAGATGAGGTTTTGCCGGTATTAAGGCTAAGTTTTGATCAGTTGCCTTCATACATGAAACAATGTTTTGCTTTTTGTGCAGTATATCCCAAAGATTATGAGATAGACAAGGAGAAGTTGATCCAATTTTGGATGGCAAATGGATTTATTCCTTCTGATGGCTCGGGTGGTGTTGAAATGAATGGCAACAATATTTTTAATGAGTTGGTTTGGAGGTCATTTTTTCAGGAAGTTAGGCACAGATATAGCACAAGTGAAACATGTTTTGAAACCAAGTGCAAAATGCATGATCTGATGCACGATCTTGCTAAATCCATCATGGGTGCCAGATGTCTATTTATGTCAGAAGTACCAACACAACTTAACCAGACAATGATTAATGTCCACCATATTTCTGTACAGATTCCTCCCTTAGATATTAACAAAGCCACTGATTGCTTTCCCTCTATCCGAAGCGTCATTTCGTCCAACACTTATTATTATAACTATGCGAAAAATATTGGATTTTTAAAATCAAACTTTCTACGTATATTGGAATTAAATGTACACCTTATTGGGTGTTCTGTCTTTAAACCAGAAAAGATGAAACATCTGAGATATCTGGAGCTATCGATAGATGAAGTTACATCATTACCTGAAGCGATAAGCACTCTCTATCTCTTGCAGACTCTAAGGCTCTCCAAATGTGAGCATCTTGAAAAGTTACCAGAAGGTATGCAATATATGAGTAGCCTTCGGCATCTCTATATTAGTAAGTGTTATAAATTAAGAAGCATGCCAAAAGGTTTCGGAGAGCTAAGTTGCTTGCAAATACTTACAACTTACATTATAGGCACTGATGCTCGTAATGGTATTAGGGAGTTGAATAACTTGAATAATCTCCATGGCAAATTGTATCTGTACAATCTAAGAAAAATTAAGCATGCTGTAGATGCAAGGGAAGCAAATTTGATAGCTAAACAAAATTTGGAGGATCTAACATTATGCTGGGGAATGCCAAAGAATTATCGCGACTTTAATCTCAAGATACTAGAATCAATTGATTTGGAGGAGATGCAGTGCGATCCTTTTGAAGTGTTGGATGCTCTTCAACCTTGCAACAAATTAAAGTATTTAGAAGTCACACTGTACATAGGTGATAAGCTTCCTGTCTGGATGTCAGAGTACCAGATGCTAGAAAATCTAATTGAGTTGCATATAATTGAATGCAGAGAGTGCACAAAAATACCACCAGTAGAAAAGCTACCTTTCCTTAGATTTCTCGGATTAAAACATTTGGATCACTTGAGGTATCTTTGCAGCAGTGCATCCACTAGTGTTGAAAAAAGTGAAAATGCCATAGTAACATTTCCTTCATTACAGAGCATGGTACTGTATGAAATGCCAGAGTTATGCAGCTGGTGTAAAGGTGAAGTTGAAAACAAGTCATCACTAATTTTTCCCAAGCTAGAATTTCTACACGTCACCTACTGTCCTAAGCTGACTGCAATGCCAATTGTACCTTCATTGAAGACCATGTCTGTTAAAGGAAACAAAAACTTGTCATGCTTTGCAATAGGATTAACTACATTGCAAGAACTCTCACTTGAGAGCCATGATGGAGATGAATCTCTTTCTTTTCAACCTTGGGAGTCTCTCAATGGGTTATGGTTGAGAAAATACAATAGTATTGTCCCTGTAGCTACAAAGGAGGGTGAGGATAGTTTAACTCCCATAAAATGTCAAACACTATCTTTTCGGAAAGTGGTAGGTATTCCATCAAGTATGTTCTGGAAGTGTTTTACATTTCTCAAAAGGCTGGATATTCATGAATGTGATAGCCTTACTTATTGGCCAGAGGAAGAGTTTGGAAGTTTGAACTTCCTAGAATATATCCATGTGAGAGAGTGCCCAAACTTTCTTGGGTCACAACAGGAGTCACCAGTTGGGAGGTCAACCACAGAAGTGCTACTACCAAAACTTAAAGAACTAACAATCCTGAGTTGTCCCAATTTGGTTGAAATTCCCAAATGCTCAACATCTATTCGGCGACTGTATATTAACGAATGTATGAAACTTCAATGCTTACCAAAATGGTTGGGAAGCATGATTTCTCTAGAAATTTTGAAAATTGCACGATGTGAAAGATTGAACTCCTTACCACTGAGCATAGGAGGCCTTGCCAGTCTAGAAGTCCTTTGGATTGGGTGGTGTCCTAACTTGGCATATCTTCCAGAAGGAATGGAAGGGCTTCAAAAACTTGAACAACTTAGGATACATATGTGCTCAAAGATAAGGGTTCTTCCTGAAGGTCTGTTACAGCAGCTAAAGAACCTCAATCAACTATGGATCGTAGGTAGTCCCAACCTAGAGAGGCAATTTCAAAAGTATGGGAAGTATCAGCACCTGATTTCTGGGATTCGAGTTACAAATTTTGGAGAAGAAAGAAGATCCGACATATTAAAAAATCTTGCACAGTCAATTCCACCATGCAAAATCACTCACCTTTCAACACGATCCTAAACCTACACTTCATAATTATCATCTGAGGTATAGTACATCCACACTATAGCATTTTAAATTTTTATTCAAATGTGTTTCTTTCACTTATAAAGAGCAATCTTGCTGCAGAACAAATTATAAAAGTAAAACAAAGTAGACTTACATGGTAATCCATGCATATATATATCAACAGTACTTGCAAAAATTGTTTAACTGATTACTTGATTGGTATCCATCACTATGGTTCTTCTTTTTTCATGCGATTGTATTTAATGAGCAGGAGCAATGCAATAGACATTCAATTGTTCACATATGTTTCTTTCTTTGTTTGCTGATTTGCATCTTTGTTTAATGCCAGAAAAATATAATTGTAAGTTGTAACAGTCATTAGTATTGCACTAAGTTATGCTCTTAGGTGGAAATCATCATTATCTGATATATGATTTTGACTTAATACACACTTACAGGTTTAACAAATGCTTAACAATCTACCATTAGATGCATCGTGGGAGGAGTATTTTCTTGAGTGAAACATGTTGCCAGCTACTTTGGCCAACTTAATTTGAGATGATCTCCACAAGAATTTAAGTCACAATTACAGGTGAAAATTTTCAATCTCAAATGTATATCAGCAGGCAATTTGTAGGCAATTTAAGTCACAATTGGTAGATGTTTCCTAAAAAACCAAGCTTAAGAGTAATAAATAAAAAATTTAGGGTTCTTTTTGTAAAAGAACATAACACATCAAATTGTTTAATCGCATAAGCCTTAAACAGAGGTGCTAAATTAGCTACTTCTAAATGTTTTTCCTTTTCTCTAGTTTGATAAAAAAAAGTGATAAGCTCCAGTCAAATTGGATTTGATTCTGTTCATTCAACTGCAAAACGGAGTAGATAGAGAAACAAAAGTAGAGCAATGTATGTGCGGAGGCATAGGAGTGCTGTTGCAGCAGCCTTTGGTCTACTGGCCTCATTTATTCATTTTCACGTAGATTTAATCGATCTCTCGCTACTTTTACCATAGAATAAAATTGAAATGCGGTTGTCCATATTTTAGATTGTTGTCGTAATATTTCTTAATCCTTGCATTCAAAGTACCACTTTTTTATGTATTAATTGATATTGGTTTGTGATATGGTATTGGTGTTGGTACGGGTCTATTTACAATGACATGCCAGCCATTCCATGAAATGCCTGACTCAGTAATATTTTTGAGTATTATGGGACCTACCAGAAATAACTAACATGTTGGTCATGTGTGAAAATGTTTTTGTAATTTAATTACCTACCAGCTGATTACATTATACAAAGCTTCAGTTTCTGATTATCTGATAATTTACTGTTAAATGAAGGCTCCCTCCTATGAAAGAAGATATCAGACATTCTGCAGTGGAAGAACAATCTCTTAAGCAGGTCAAACTGCAAACTTGTATACAAGTTCCTTAAATTATGGAAATATTGAAATGCCCATGTTCATATTTATGTTTGGTTAAAGATAATAACTTAATTATATTTGTCATATATTAGGCCCATGTTGATTCAGGTGAAGCAGCTCATTGTCGATTAAGGGAAACTGAAAGTTAAACTTTGACCGTTCAAAAGTAAGAGTCAAATTATTGTGTTTGCTTTGGCAATTTTTTTTACTAATACATGGGTCGGTAGTTAGATAAAAAAGTGATAACACTATTATTCTGCAATGATATTCCGTTGTTAAATAAGTGATACTATGAATTAGCACTGTTTTGGGTCATTATTAAAGTCTTTTCTTATCTATGTAATAACCATTGTGTCTTTTCTTGTAAATTGCAATGTCGATGTCCATCTGAAAACTTATATATAAGTTTTGTTTTATGTTTGGTTAAAGATAACAACTTATATTAGTGATTTATTATGCAATTTTTTTTCCAATATATACACACCATGATTAGAATTACAAGTGTTGGATTATGGTGAAGCATCTTCTGGAGAAAGAAAAACAAGAGCAAACAGCAAGGCAAACTTTGACTTTTCAAAAGTAAGCATTAACAATTGCTGACTAAATCGGTCAGAGTTAAATTATTGTTTTTTGTGAGTTTTTTTTGCTGATACATGGGTCTGTAGTCAGCTACTGGTAAAACTATATTATTTCTGCAGTAATATGTTAGAAATGTCCGACGGGTCAATTATTTGAGCCGAAATTAATATTATTAATTTCATAATTCGGTTTATGAAAATTCTGAAAAAGGGTCCGACTGATAGGTACGTTGCCACTAAAAATTTGTTATATAAGCATACAACAGTTCATTTTTCTGCTAAGAATCTGAATACACATATAATCCCAAATTACAGAAACCATGACAAAAAGAGAGAACGAAGAAAAAAAAAGGGGGGCCGTCATTTGATGCTAGCACATAGACACACGGCTGTTTTTAACTTGTTCATCTGGATACCAGTATATGCAAATGAGGCGAATAGCGATTACGGTGAGCATTGGGAAGAGCTCCCGCTGTGGTGTTTCTTCAAACTAGTGGTACTTTATATTTTGGATTTAATTTTATACATGTTGAGCATCTCAGCCATGCACTTCTTCTCCCTTGAATGCTGAAAGACATGCTTCTATGGGCCTCCTGCAATTGTAGAAATCCGCTAGATGATCAAAGCATTGAAAACAGAGGATATGTGTAACATCCTAGTTTTTGAATACTTGAAAATATTATTTGATAAGAAGTAAAACTCGCAATCGAAGGAATTACTATTACGTTGTAACATGTTTAGACTCTCGTTGAACTACTAAATTTATTTTGAACAACTATTTAGAATAATTTAATTTCGAGGTCATATAAGATATTAGATAGATCACCAACTTTCTGCAATATTTTATAATTTGTCATGTTAATTTGAATTAAGATGTATTTTTCCAAAAATATGTATAATTAGAAATTTAGTACTTTATTAATCAATTTCTATACTATATATAAAAAGGCATAGTGTAAATGAACCAATCATTTAAATAATTAAACTGTGGTTGAATTTCATTTATGTTTTAAAAATGCCGAAACTTTTATTAATAAGAATATAAATAAAAAAATATCGGTTTTAGGGAAGGTTTTGCGGAGAATTTGAAAAGTGAGAATACCGTTATTGTTTAGAACGTACATCCTCTGGACATGATTGTTTACAACAGTCTGATTAGCAAAATAAGATTATCGCTAATTAACGCATTTAAAAAAAACACTATAGCTGGCCGTTATGGACGACTGAAGCAAAATATGAGTATATTACACTAGATAACATCTGAAAGTATTAATATCAAGTAATACATATTTTTATACCAATACACTGAAATATTTACACTTATGTGGTCAACTATATTTGTTAGAGGAAGGTTGATGCGGAACGATTGGGGAAGATTGATGCAAGCTAGGATGCAGAGTCTCCATTGCTTCATTTTAGGAAGGTTGATGCAGAGACCATTGGGGACCGAAAAAATGAGTGATTATATTAAGTGACGCACGCAAGTATTAATATCTATTTTGTAAGTATCAATTTCTTATTTTACAAGTATTTATATTTATAAAGATTGGCGTTGGACGAGTGTGGAGACTGCAAAAGATGGGACCAAGTAATTAGTGGGAACCATAGCACATCATGCCTTTAATGTTCAGTGTGGGTACTATAACGCGGGGACGAAAATAATTATTCTTAAATTTTCGAATAAGTGACTCTGATGTATAATGTAAATTTCTCTTCCATCAAAAAATACTATATAAGATGGGGAAGCAAAGCATCTGTGGTGTTTAATTGAAGTTTTAAGAAGAAAGAGAGGTAATAAAAATGGATGGAGATCACCTGCTCCTAGTGAGACTGGCAAGTGGGCCCAGACGGATTTATAAATTTAAATATTGATTTTTAGTTTTGGTGTGGCCCACGTTTCAGTGACTCAGAGGCAAGAAAATCCTGCCCCCTGGGGGGCAGAGGATTTGATTCCAATAAAAATACTATATAAGATAAACGGGAGAGAAGTTGCCGATTGTTTATTAATAGAAAAAAAATATAAAAAAAAAATATTGATAATGGGGAAAGGTTTACAAATTTTGAAATAGATATAGGAAGAATGTTATGGTTTATGACGTCCAAAGCACTGTAAAATTCAATTAATTTGTTTACTAATAATCGTTAAAAAAAAAAAACTATAGCTGGACCATAACGTCCGACTATAGTGTTTTTTTTTCTTCAGTTCTAACTGTTGTTGTTCTGATATTGCTTTCAACGAAAAAACACTGTAGCTGGATATAATAAACCATAACGTCTAGCTATATTTTTTTTACGATAATTAGTGATCATATTAACTGAACGTTATCGTCTATAATGTTCAGGTACAGTGTCCTGGACGTTATAAAGCATAACATTTTTTCTGTATTTCAAAATTTCATTAAACCTTTTCCTATTATCAATATTTTTTTTATATTTTTTCTATTAATAAAAAAATGGTAAGAAGTTGAGCAGGAAAAAAACACCTCACGTTTCTTTTTTCATATTACAAGAAAGTAACAGTATTTTTTCCCTTTTTATTTTGTGACCATAATGTTGTTGGGCACGTAGTATTAATTTATTGGGGAGTAATTAAAAACGGTCGTAATTTCTTGGAAGTAACACAAGATAAAAATGTTATTATTCATTCCATAAATATCTATGACAGCTGCCGAAAATGGAATGAATTGCGGAATTGTATTTTGTATAAAGGAGGCGCATAAATTTCTACTTCAATTTATCAAAACATAACAATTGACTATAAATAAATAGGGGCATCATCCTTATTCTTTCTCAAAAAATCCCATATATAAGATATTCAACCCCAATTTCTCAAACTCTCACAATATTTGAGTATATTGCTTTGCCAAAAACCACCTACTTAGTTGAGCCTACCACAAATCACAATTCCAAAACAATATACTTATCCACATACAATACAAACATCTTGAGAAAAGATAAAAGAAAGCAATATGAAGGAGGCAATAGTGCTTTACACCGGCCCCGGCCTCGGCCATCTGATACCGATGGCGGCTCTGGCAAATCGTTTTCTAAATCATGGTTTATCAGCCACCGTCGTGACCTTTAATCATCCGCTCAAACCCGGTAAGGCCAATGAAAACGTTTCACGCCTATCCTCGGCTAACTCCACGATCTCGTTCCATGTCCTCCCTCCTGTCTCCTTAGATGACGGTTATGAAATTCTCGAGCCGCTCACGTTGATGCGTGTCGCTCTCGCTGCACAAAACGTAAATCTTCACAAGTTCTTAATGGACTTGTCCAAAACCAGATTTATCCGGGCAATCGTGCTTGATTTATTTTGCTCACTTGCACTTGATGTAGCGAGCCAATTGAGTATCCCGGCTTATTTTTTCACAGCATTCAGTGCCTCTGCCACTGCGTTCTTCCTTCATCTTCTCGAACTCAACACAAGTAGTAATCTTTCACTAAAAGATTTCGGGGAAAACCCAACAAATTTTCCGGGTTTGCCGCCAGTACTGGCTTCTGATCTTCCATCATTCCTTCTCGACCGCACAAGTGATTCCTACAAATCTTTTGTGAAGAATTTGACAAGTTTAGTTAAATCAAACAGCATCCTCATGAATACATTTGCATCACTAGAACCGAAAGCGATCTCTGCACTTAGAGAAGGGCTCTGTGTGCCTAGTTTTAATATGCCACCAGTTTACAGCATAGGCCCACTGGTCACTGAATCACAAGAAACAGAAATAGAGAAGCAGCAGTGTCTCAAATGGTTGGATTTACAACCTAAAGGTACTGTTGTATTTTTATGTTTCGGCAGCATGGGCGGTTTCCCTCCCGATCAAATCAAGCAAATCGCAACCGGTTTAGAGAACAGCGGTCAGAGGTTTTTATGGGTAGTAAAAGTTGCTAAGGACCCAAAAATGATGTTCTATAACTCAATGTCTGAATTTGAACTGGATCAAGTACTACCAGAAGGGTTTCTCAACAGGACAAAAGACAGGGGGATGGTAGTCATATCATGGGCTCCTCAAATTCAAGTGCTAAATCACGAATCTGTCGGCGGGTTTGTGACACATTGTGGATGGAACTCGATACTGGAGGCAGTAACAACTGGCAAGCCAATGTTATGCTGGCCACTGTATGCAGAGCAAAGGTTGAATAAAGAGATTCTGGTAAATCAACTGAGGCTCGGTATGACGATAGAAGGATATGATTGAGACATGGTGGGGGCCGATGAGATAGAGGCCAAGGTGAGGTGGTTGATGGAGGATGAAGGTGGCAGGTTGCTTCAAGAGCGCTCAAATGCGATGAAGGATAAGGCGGCAGAATCGTTGACAGAAGCGGGCCCTTCTTCTCAAGATTTCATGCAGTTTTTGACGGATTTGGAGAAGTAAAAGTTAGGAAAGAGCAAAATATTATTAGTTGATTATTGTTATTAATATATTTCTTTCTTTATTGTGATGCATATCAGCAACTCTGCGACATCGATCGCTAGAGCATCAGTTTGTTGTGTGTTCTGATAATTATCTATCATTTTTATTAATTTTTCCTCAATATATCTAAATTTCTTACTGGCAGTCGTAAAATATTTCTTATTTTTAAGCGAAACATAAAATTGCTGGCTAGCTGTGTCCGTAATAAACTGATATTAGAATAGAGGATCGTTTTTCTTGTTTTTACCAAATAATAGAGACAGTAAAAAAAGCATCCCTCACTGTGCGTAATTGTCCAGTATTTGAAGGAAAAATATACATACTGTTTCAAAGTGAATGTCCCGGCCATACACAAAATGACACAAGTCTTCTAAAAGTTTGACCACGTGGAATTCGCGTTCAGTAAAAGTAGGTGAAAATGTGAAATAGAAGGACAGAGACAATAAAAAAAGTAAAAATTGGGTTAACGCAGAAGATACGTGTTCAGATTTACTGGCCTTGTGGCCCCAAAAGGCTCAGTACATCCTGGAGAAATGGGATCCGAATCTGCTGTTATTCTTGAACAGTGTTTCTAATTTTTTTTTTTTAATTCAAACTGTTAAATTATTTTGAGATTCGCGTACAGAAATATAATGTTTCGAGATACGTGCACAGAAAATATTAGACGACTGGATTTGAAAAAGTAAGAATTTTAGGAACATTGTTCCTCAGCTTTGGATCGTAGCATATGTGAATCCCGAGAAATGAGGATCTGTATCTTCTCTATTACAATAGAGGATGGGCCTCACCTTATGGTCTGAGATTAAATCTCGGCCGGTTTGAGATTCGGGAGAAATAAGGGGCAGTATTAATGACTTTGAGATTCGTGCCAAACTAAAATGAATGGTCCATATCCACTAATTGTAAAAGATTTCCTTTTCAGATAATGCACTGGATCTAGATATGAATTCAGGAGAGACGGGAGGGAATGACGAAGAGAAAAAAGATTCATATAACCTACCGATCGGAATATGTTTGCGCAAAGACTATTATACCCTTCTAACGTACAGTATGTGAAACAGAGTGACACAGAGAATTAAATTAACGATTTAATCTATACCGTTCGATGGATAAAATGAACGATTATGATTTAATTGTGTTTTGCTGTACTATAACTAAAATCAGTTTACTATAGACACCCTCTAAAAACATTAATGAGGTATAATGTGATAATGGCCTTTTTCACAATTTTAAATTTGGGGGAATTTCACGTATCCCCTCAAAAACCTTGAAATTATATATTTCCCCCTCTAAAATTCATAATATCATATTTACACTTCTAAAGTTCAAGAAGTTACAAGTTTACCCAATTCACTGATTGTTCTAATAAAACTCATTTTAATAGAGGAGGGTTCAAATGCTTTCATTTTTTGTGCCTCCATCATGCCTCCATTTTTAAAAATTTTAATAACTCAAAATCTAAAACTTAAAAATCAAAATAAAACCGTTGGATATAATCTACGTCATTTTCCTATGCACGTGTAAAAAATTATGACATTGCAACTTTATTTTGATCGTCATCAAGAGCTTGTAAAAAATGTACTAATGTGGATAATTTAGAGACGTTGATTTTTCAACTTATTGATTGACATATAAACAAAATTGAAATGTGATAGTTTTTTATGAGCACATAGAAAAAATAACATAGATCGCATTCAACGGTTTTATTTTGACTTTTAAGTTTTAAATTTTGAATTATTAAAGTTTTTAAAAATGAAGGCACGATAAAAACACAAAATATAAAGGCATTTGAACCCTCATCTTTTAAATATATATAAATTACCCATTTTTCATTCAAAATCTGGAAGGTTGAATCAAGGACAGCGATATTTTTCTTAGTAGTAGAGCAGATGTCCATTTCACCTTCTTAATTTTTATTTGTACGATCGCAATTTCTGTGACTCTTGCTTCTATTTTCAATTTTTAAAGCTTGTTTATCAGTATCTCTTGTTTTTTTATAACATATTTCATTTCTCAACCCAAGCCAAGTCTGAGCCTATTTTTTTCTTTGCAGTTTTTTAATTAAAGATTTCCAGTTCAGTTCCTCTAGACAACATGAAATCACATAAACTTACAGAATGAATCTTACTAGATTTTAGATTTTACAATTTGATCCTTAACAGTTAAGATTTTGAACTGCACCAGAAAGCACGAATAGTACTAATACTAATTGGTACCGGTGCTAAGGACTACAACATGTCAAGAACAATGTTTAAACAAGGAAAATGCATAAAGAGTGGAACTTTTAGAAAACATTGCAAGATTAATTCAAGCCTAATATCAGTTAAAAAAAGCCCCTCATCCCTGAAACTACATCAGAACATAAGAAAAGATACTGCACTGCTGGTATTGATTTTGAAAAATGAGTATAAAAATCAGACTAAAAATTTGACTAAAGGTACCAATAGTTTCTTATGTGCAATCCCATACATAAATGCTCATATTAAAGAATTTCATCTTCATAATTTATAAATTACATAGACTTCGATCATCTAAGTATTACTCAAAAAAAAAAAATCACAAGCTATTAATAGCTATTTGTTTCTTCTCTTTTAAGTTCAAATTACTTAAAGCAAATCTATTATTTGAAAAAAAAAATTCTCTTATAGTTCCTTTTCAGACTATAACAAATTCAAGAAATAATGACTAAATCTTGCTATGTAGAAACATTTCATAAAAACCACAATTTGTAAAATTATAGTCTGAAAGAAAATTAGTTTTTTTTTTTTAACAATTAATGTCTGTGTGAAAGTATTCATGCAAGAATTGAATTAAATGGGATTTGTATTTCTTTTAGATCGCTAAAATGTTTCTAACACACGGGATGGCCTTATATAGGCTCTGATATTTGTGTCGATGTGATTCCATGTGAATTCCAGATGAAGAGAATTGAGATCTAGCTGATGACACTAATCTTATAAAAGATCGAACGGTTTTTCTTAAAGAGAGGAGGGAGGAAATTCTTTTATTTTTGTAATGAAGGGTAAAATGGATAATTTATATATTTAAAAAAATTATAAGAAAAATTAGTGAATTAGATAAAATCTGTGAATTTGTTTTTTGAACTTATGGTAAATGTGATATTATGAATTTTAGAGGGAGAAATATGTAATTTCAAAATTTTTGAGGGAGATACCTGAAATTCCCCCTTAAAATATTTTGAAACCTTTAATGATCATACAAATAGAACGGCTGAAATTTCAAATGGACAGTCAAATTATACACTTATAAAACTTGTCCTTGGACTCAAAATTAGGATTGGCAGAGAGGTCCGTTGTTGGGCCAGCGAAAGGAAGAAAATGTGACACTGAATGGTGGACCTCATATAGTCAGTATTAATGGAGGTGGGGAGAGGGTTTAACTCGTGAGCGGGCCCCAGAGCAGCAGAAGAAGTAACCGATGGTTGAATCTGACGAGTGGGACCCATCTTGCCTGCATGAAGAAGAAAGGAATAACAGTCTCAAAGGCAAGTGAGCGGTGTTGCTGATTCTCTTCAATAAACGGAGAGGAGTGTCCACAAAGAATAAAAATAAGGGTGCAAACGGATGGGATATGGATCGGATAGTGGTAAAATTATATCTATATCTGCTTTTATTTTTTGGATACGGATACATATATCGGTATTCGGATATCGGATATCCGTAAATATATATGTAAATATTTTCATAATATATATTAAACTATATGGTATATATTTACTATTCGGATATGAATAATTAAAATTCAAAATCATATCCGTATCCGTATCCACAAGGATATCGGATATTCGTATTAAATTTTTTGGATACGAATCCGGATACGGTCAGATATTATGTGATCTGTTTGCACCTCTAAATAAAAATGACGATACAACATACAAGTGGCAAAACTCGTTGTTTAAAGAGAAGAATGGAGAGAAAAACATTATAAAAGTTGATCTACTCTACAATTAAATTTAAAGTTACAAGAGTCGTTGAATGACACGATCCGACTACGGAGATTCACAAGCACACTAGTTATTTCAACTAAACATCACTCAAATAGAAGCAAAACTCAACCAAACAGTGAATAAGAGAAAATAAACTCAACTCAAAATAGAAAATTTGTATTATCTCATAAGTTGTTTTACAAAATAAACATGACTTCTCTTATAGTCTTACAATGATCTTCAAAAGTCACCTAAACGTTAATACAACTTTAACTTTCTTTTAACCTCACATATTCTTAATTATCTTCGTAGAAACCCCAAAAGACACTAGATACATCTAGAAACAATTACTCTTTGACCATAATTAAAACACACTCAAAAATCACACCTAATTAATTAATAACACATAATCCAAAACAGACCACGTACTTATCTTAACAATTTTATGGATGAGTCGTATTCAGCAGCTCATCTGCTGTAGCGGCAACGTTCTTCCTTCCAGGGGGAAACGTCGACCGACAGCATTCAGGAGTTTCTGGAGTACAAATATAGCAAGAGATCGGCTCTCCTTCTACAGCTGCCATTGCCTTTGGTGAGATACGAGGAGCAATAATTAGAAAGAAGGAAAGAACAAGGATGGTGCTAATTATCAGCCTTCTCTGTTTCGTATCCATTAATTTCTCCCTGAACAAGTTTTGTGTATTTTGCTTTCACCTTTCTTCCTTGACAGAAGCAAATTAAGTACTCGTTTTGAACATATGGGGGATGGTTATGTAGGGGTTATAACTTATAAGGAGCCAATGGTTTATGGTAGGTAGAGTTGTTTAAGAAAATTTAAATATTTGACTAATTGACTTGGAATTCAATTCAGAATAGCAACCCATCATTGATTGCATGGTTGTCATGATTAGCCAATTTCCAAAAGTTATATATAAGAGCATATATGTCAATTATGCACGCTTAACTATAAAGCATATGCGAATTACATTTGGATTATAACATAAAACTGACAAAGAAAATAGGACCCGGATAACTGTTTCCGCATCACCATCTCCTCATATCCCCCACTAAAAAACAAAAAAATTAGATTCCGACATTTGATAATTTAAATTTACAGTATTTAACTTATATCTTTAATATATTAATAGTGCATCGAACAAGTATTTAACTTCATTCATTAGAGTATTAACCATCCGTGTCCAACAACGACGCAATCTTTGTCCCCACAGAAAATGACAAAATAATTTGGTGTCGTCCCTGCGTCCTTGCTCATCCTCCATAACTTGCTGGCCCAATGTTTTGAACTAGGCCAAACTCTATGGGCCGAAAAAATTCATGTAAATATTGAAATTAAGTATTTAGCCTTAAGGTTGAAGTATTTAACAATTTAGTTAGAAGTATTTATCTCTAAGAATTGGAGTATTTAACAATTAGTTATAATAGTATTAATGTGTGAAATATAATTAGAAGTATTTATCTCTAAAAATTGGACTATTTAACATTTTTAGTAATAAGTATTTATCCCTTCAGATATGAGTATTTAACAATTAGAGATAGTGGTAATAATGTCTAACATATATTAGTATCAATCTGTAAATATTGAAGTTAAGTATTAAACAATTTAGTTATAATAGTATCAAAGATGAGATATTTAACCCTAAATGATATAAGTATTTATCTCCAACCAATACAGTGTTAATATGTAAACATTGAATTTAAGATCCTGTGAAATATTAATATTTAACTTTATGCATATCAGTATTTAACTTTAAAAATGTTAGTATTTAACATTATTAAAAGTTAGTATTTATCTTTAAAGTCAAAAGTATTAATCTCTAACATTATGAAAGTTAAATAAGTTGGCATGGATTCTATTTAGCATCTTATATTTTAATATTTAACTTTATGCACATCAGTTTTTAACTTTAGGAATTTTAGTATTTAACTTTAGAAATGCTAGTATTTAACTTTAGGAATTTGAGTCTTTAATTATTTTATAAAATTTTCCAAATTGAATTTTCATATAAAAATATAATTTTAATTACAAAATTAAACACTAATTTTTAGAATAATCTTATTCTTTAGTCGGAGTGTCTCTTAAATAAATATCAACTTTCCTTAAGAAAAAGACAAAAAATACAACTCTCCATTTGAAATATCAATGTGGAGAATAATGCTAATTATGGTAGTTAATTAATATGGAGAAACTACGGAAATGGAAATAGAATGTGGAGAGGATGTTAATTAAGATAGTTAATTAATGTGGAGAGATGGAAGTGGGGGATGGAAATAATTATTCATGAAAATATTAGTACCGCCATCGAAGTGGAAAAAAGGCAAGAAAAACTAGTGTATACTAGAAAATATTAGAAAACTAACGACCAGTAGACTTTGACTCAGTACTGTTTTTGTAGGCATCCGAGGAGAGCAGTTTGGGTCTAATGCTCATTGGACTCAAATATGAGTTCGATGGGTTTCATAACCGTCTGATCCACTTTAATATCCGTGCGCACGGATATTAAAACGAATACACACGGATTTTAAAGCAACACACATTGATCTTAAAGCGGATCCGACCCAAGCTGCTCCCGCATCCGATACCTCTTGCAAGTTGCGGTGCTGATATTGACGGTCAAATGTGACGTCTATGGGGTTTGTAAAGGAAGTTATTTAATTATATTGGAAGACCAAGTTCTTCATTCAGTCCTTCTTGTGGCAACTTAAAAATCAGACGTTAATTAGCAGTGTCAATGTGCCATTTGCTTTAATTTCAGGCTCGAATCACTCCAGGAGTTGTGCTTCAATTGTGCTAGAAATTTTCATTATGCATCTGAATAAAAATTATATACATTGGCACTAACACTCGCTCTAAAAAATATCATGAAGTCTTTACAAATACAAGAAGATTAATAAGCCAATAACACTCGCTCTAAAACTCTTTTACAATTTCATACACTAATTTGAATTTTTAAGATGGATTGAATCAAGAAAGCAAGAAACCCAGAATGAGTTTGGATAAGAAATTTAAGAAAAGATGCACATAACTTGGACCCTCAATCTCTCTCTCTCTCTCTTTTCTCCCTTGTTCATTTACATTTGGAAATTCATTTATGTAAATTGTAATATGGGCCGAAGCCCATATTCATTTAGGCTTCATAAGGCAACATTTTTTAACTTTAGAAGGATAAATGTGATATTATGAATTTTAAAGAGGAAAAAAAAAATGTAATTCAAGGTTTTCGAGAGGGATATGTGAAATTCTCCTTTTAAATATTTTGAAATCTTCAATGATCTTACAAATAGGATGGCTGAAATTTCAAATGGACTGTCAAATTATGCACTTATTGAACTTGTCCTTGGATTCAAAATTAGAATTGGCAGAGATCCGTCTTCAGTTGGAATTCTTTTATATATATTCTTTTTATATAAGAGATCAGGATCCTATATTTCAAATCTAACTATTACTTTTTTCTGCACGAATCTCAACACAAATATACAATTAGATTTGAAATAACATAATTTTGCTTTTCTATTTAAAGAGCGGTTAGCAATGGCAAGTGGACGGTGTTGCTGATGCTCTTTAATAAACGGAGAAAAGAATAAAATGACGATACAACATACAAGAGGCAGAACTCATCGTTTAAAGAGAAGAATGGAGAGAAAAACCCGAAATTTTTATTGATATACAAAAAACAATAAATTTAACAATATATCTAAAAATGACAAAGAATTTGAGATCTAACCGATGATATTGCCATCGGTTTCAGAGAATAAAACCGATAGCAAAATCATCGGTTCCAACATGCCAGAATCGATAACAAAATAATCAGTCTCAGAACAGTCCTATAACCAATGACTTTGTTATCGGTTTCACCCTCTAAAACTGATGACAAAATCATCGGTTCCAAACAAACAATATGCTACCCCTAAAAGACTTTCTTGAGCTACGCAATGTGGCATCTTGCAATTATGGCACGTGTGTTTGTTGTCATATTATATTTGTACACTTCATGATAATTTAACATTTCAAATTCAATCCCAAGAGGTTAGAACTCCTTTTGATGCGGGGGAGTGAGGGTCTGGGACCAATGACTTTGTCATTGGTTTCAGAGGGTGAAACCGATGACAAAGTCAATGGTTCTGAGACTGATTATTTTGTTATCGGTTCTGGGTAGGCTGGAACCTATGACTTTGCTATCGGTTTTACTCTCTGAAACCAATGACAACGTCATCGGTATAAGTAGATCTCGAATTCTTTGTCATTTTTGGATAGATTGTTAAATTTATTATTTTTTGTATATTAATAAAAATTTCAGGAGAAAACATTTTAAAAGTTGATCTGCTCTACAATTAAATTTAAAGTTACCGAAGTCGTTGAATGACACGGTCCGACTACAAAGATTCACAAGCACACTGGTTATTTCAACTAAACATCACTCAAAGAGAAGCAAAACCCAATCCAATAGTGAATAAGAGAAGATAAACTCAACTCAAAATAAAAAATTTGTATTATTTCTAAGTTATTTTACAAAATAAGCATGATTTCTTTTATAACCTTATAATAATCTCCAAAAATCATCTAAACATTAATACAACTTTAACTATTTTTTATCCTCCCATACTCTTAATTATTTTCATAGAAACCCCAAAAGACACTAGATACATCTAGAAACAATTACTCTTTGATCATAAATAAAACACATTCAAAAATCACATCTAATTAATTAATGACACACAGCCCAAAACAGACGACTTATCTTGACAATTTTATGGGTGAGTCGTATTCAGCAGCTCATCTGTCGCAGTGGCAACGTTCTTCCTGTCAGGGGGAAATGTTGGCCGACAGCATTCAGGACGGCCTGGAGTACAAATATTGCAAGCCTTCCCTCCCGGCTGTCGTGCTGCAGCTGCCATTGCCTTTGGTGAGATATGAGGAGCAATAATTAGAAAGAAGGAAAGAACAAGGATGGTGCTAATTATCAGACTTCTCTGTTTCGTATCCATTTCTTCTCCCTCAACAAGTTTTGTGTATTTTGCTTTCACCTTTCTTCCTTGACTAAAGCAAAGTACTCCGGGATATATATCTTTGAACATATGGGGGATGGTTATGTAGGGATTATAAGGAGCCAAAGGTAGGTAGAGGTGTTTAAGAAAAGTTAAATATTCGACTAATTGACTTGGAATTCAGAATAGCAACCCATCATTGACTCCTGCTTAGTATCGAAGTGGAAAAAAGGGCAAGAAAAACAAGTGTATATTGAAAAATATTAGAAAACTAAAGACCAGTAGACTTTGATATTGACGGTCAAATGTGACGTCTATGGGGTTTGTAAAGGAAGTTCTTTAATTATATTGGAAGAGCAAGTTCTTCATTCAGTCCATCTTCTGGCAACTTAAAAATCAGACGTTAATTAGCAGTGTCAATGTGCCAGCATCTCTCATATTTTTGCAAATTTACCATTTGCTATAATTTCAGGCTCAAATCACTCCAGGAGTTGTGCGTCAATTGTGCTAGAAAATTTCATTATATGTGTGAATAAATATTATTTAACCCAGCTAATACATGGCAGGGAATTATGCTTGAATTGTCCAGATCTTCTTAAAGGAAGAAAGAATGTGTCATGAAAACCTCACAAAATTGAAGCAATCACCATTGGAACAATGTCCACAGAGAATTAAGCATAATACTTCCCATTCATTTAAAAATTTGCTGAAAACAATCAACTTTTTTCACTCTCATCGTTCAAGCAACAGAAAATATAATGCTGGATAGTAAAAATAAATTATTAATTAATTTATGAAAGAATTTATACTCACTGTCTATAAGTTTGGCTCATTTTTTTTTGCACTCTATGATTTCTTTTGTATAATTTATAATTAGAAAACATTAGTTGGAAATAATTATGTTAGCTGATTAAAGGTCCAACGAATTAATCAGTATTTTTACTGACGAAATATGGCAATATTATTTGTCATCGCAAAAGTGGGCATCCATCAACAATCTCCGTTTTAACAGCGAGTAATTAGAGCATCTACATTCCTGCAACTCATATGAGTTTGTAAATAACTGTTAACTACTTTTTAGAAATTAAGATCTCTAAAGTTTCTAACTCTCACATTATTGAAATTAATTTTAGAGTTTCTATTAAATCATGTCAACAAAAAATTAAAAAGAAGAATTAATTTGAGAAATAGTTTCTTGATAAAAAAAACTTTATTGCATAGTTTCTAAATAATAATCTCTCTCACATCCAAACTGAATTAGAAACTGTCATGTCAGATTAAAAACTCGAATAGTTTCAGAATATAGATGCTATAATTAAGGTATAATTGTATAGATTTATTTATTTATTTTTCCAGATGGGTTTGAACCTGGCTCCCTTAATTCTATTGGAACTTCCTCCTTCCTTCTTCTTTTATTTTAAAAAAAAAAAACATGAACCTTACTAAACAACAGCGCCATTTTGTTTTATTGAAAGAAGCAAATTACAATTAATATTCCCTCTAGCGAAAGCAACACACTTTCTTTAATAGTGAATTAAAAGACAGGAATGCAATATCAATACCATATATATATAGCAACCAGTATAAATTATACCTGAGGGATGAAACTGAAAACCTCATATTGATTACATATTCGGCCATCCGTCAAATGATATGCTTAATACAAATATAGAATTTTAGGTATGAGTCGTGTTCACTTGCTCATCCGTCGCAGCTAAGTTCTTCATGCTAGGTGGCTTTCTTTCCCGACAGCACCTAGTTCCCATTTCTGTGTTACAAACTCCTCCACAATTTGATCCCGAAAGTTTTCTGTGCAATGGTTTTGCATCTGCCATTGCGTTTGGTGAGATATGAGGAGCAATAATTAGAAAGAAGGAAAGAACAAGGATGGCGGTAATTATCAGCCTTCTCTGTTTCGTATCCATTTCTTCTCCCTCAACAAGTTTTGTGTATTTTGCTTTCACCTTTCTTCCTTGACAGAAGCAATTAAAGTACTCCGAGATATATATCTTTCTAATTAGGTTTTGAAAATATGGGGAATGGTTATATATGTAGGGGTTATAAGGAGCCAATGGCTTATGGTAGGTAGAGCTGTTTAAGAAAAGTTAAATATTTGACTAATTGACTTGGAATTCAATTCAGAATAGCAAACCATTATTGACTGCTTAGCAAGTTTATTACAATACCTCACTGGTCATTTTCGGAGAGGTGGAGTGTTAGATTGAAGAGTTGCTTGAGATGAAGGATTTGGGTTTATGTGGTTGTGCGAAGAATGTATGTGGTTTCAACAACAATAAAGAGGGCGATTATACTTTTTTTGTGATACTTAATTTTCTGTAAAATAATTTCAAGATTGTCTTCCTTCGTTGTGGGGAAGATCGAGCTTCTGAGATGTAATTTTTATCGATAAGTTTGCCGTGGAAAATTGCAATTTACTTTTTTTTCTACTATAATTACATCTTTTACTGTTGGGCGTTTGTCTCCCACGAAGAGCAATCCTTAATCAACTCAATTATGCATGGTTGTCATGATTAGAGACACATATGTATGTATGTGTAAATTTACAAAAGTACAATATATTTTTACCACAAGCCAATTTCCAACAGTTATAAGAGCATATATGTCAATTATGCACGCTTAACTATAAAAATCATATATATGCAAATTACAGTTGGATTATAACATAAAACTGATAAATAAAATATTAGTATCGATCGCCATCGAAGTGGAAAAAAGGGCAAGAAAAACAAGTGTATATTGGAAAATATTAGAAGGTCAAATGTGACGTCTATGGGGTTTGTAAAGGAAGTTATTTAATTATATTGGAAGACCAAGTTCTTCATTCAGTCCATCTTGTGGCAACTTAAAAATCAGAAAAATGTTTCCTAACTAAAAATGTTTGACAAAGTTCTTCATTCAGTTTCCTAACTTAAAAATGTTTGAAAAATCAGACATCTCAATCTATATCTGTGTATATTGGCTAATTGACACTATTCCCACTATAAAACTGAAATCATAGATATCATTGGAAATTGATGAGAGGTTATGTAATTTGAAAAAAAAAAAAAATCTGCAACATTGGTGCGTGAATTTTTACTCTATTATTTGGTAAAAACAAGAAAAACGATCTTCTGTTCTAATATCAGTTTATTACAGACACAGCTAGCCAGCAATTTTTATCTTTCGCTTAAAAATAAGAAATATTTTACGACTGTGAGCTTAATATTGTATTAATTAGGGGTAGATTTAGCCAGCAAGAAATTTAGATTGAAGAAAAATAAAAATGATAGATAATTATCAGAACACACTACAAACTGATTCTCTAGCGATCGATGTTGCAGAGTTACTGATATGCATCACAGTAAAGAAAGAAAGATATTAATAACAATGATCAACTAATAATATTTTGCTCTTTCCTAACTTTTACCTCTCCAGATCCTTCAAAAACTGCATGAAATCTTGAGAAGAAGGGCCCGCTTCGGTCAACGACTCTGCCGCCTTATCCTGCATCGCCTTTGAGCCCTCTTGAAGCAACCTGCCACCTTCATCCTCCATCAACCACCTCACCTTGGTCTCTATCTCATTGGCCCCCACCATGTCTTGATCATATCCTTCTATCGTCATACCGAGCCTCAGTTGATTTACCAGAATCTCTTTATTCAACCTTTGCTCTGCATACAGTGGCCAGCATAACATTGGCTTACCAGTTGTTACGGCCTCTAGTATGGAGTTCCATCCACAATGCGTCATAAACCCACCGACAGATTCGTGATTTAGCACTTGAATTTGAGGAGCCCATGATCTGACTACCATGCCCCTGTCTTTTGTCCTGTTGAGAAATCCTTCTGGTAGTAATTGATCCAGTTCAAATTCAGACATTGAGTTATAGAACATCATTTTCGGGTCTGTAGCAACTTTTACTACCCATAAAAACCTCTGACCGCTGTTCTCTAAACCGGTTGCGATTTGCTTGATTTGATCGGGAGGGAAACCGCCCATGCTGCCGAAACATAAAAATACAACAGTACCTTTAGGTTGTAAATCCAACCATTTTAGACATTGATGCTGCTCTATTTCTGTTTCTTGCGATTCAGTGACCAGTGGGCCTATGCTGTAAAATGGTGGCATATTAAAACTAGGCGCACAGAGCCCTTCTCTAAGTGCAGAGATTGCTTTTGGTTCTAGTGATGCAAAGGTATTCATGAGTATGCCGTTTGATTTATCCAAACTTTGACAAGTTTTCACAAAAGATTTGTAGGAATCACTTGTGCGGTCGAGAAGGAATGATGGAAGATCAGAAGCCAGTACTGGCGGCAAACCCGGAAAATTTGTTGGATTTTCCCCGAAATCTTTTAGTGAAAGATTACTACTTGCGTCGTGTTCGAGAAGATGAAGGAAGAATGCAGTGGCAGAGGCACCAAATGCCGTGAAAAAATAAGCCGGGATACTTAATTGACTCGCTACGTCAAGTGCAACTGAGCAAAATAAATCAAGCACGATTGCCCGGATAAAGCTGGTTTTGGACAAATTCATTAAGAACTTGTGAAGATTTATGTTTTGCACAGCGACAGTGGCACGTGTCAACGTGAGCGGGTCGAGATTTTCATAACCATCATCTAAGGAGACAAGAGGGAGGACATGGAACGAGATCTTGGAGTTAGCCGAGGATAGGCGTGAAATGTCTTGATCGGCCTTACCAGGTTTGAGCGGATGATTAAACGTCACAACAGTGGCCAATAAACCATGATTTAGAAAGCGATTTGCCAGAGCCGCCATCGGTATCAGATGACCAAGGCTGGGGCCGGTGTAAAGCACTATTGCCTCCTTCATATTGCTTTCTTTTATCTTTTCTCAAGATTTTTGTATTGTGTGTGGATAAATATATTGTTTTGGAATTGTGATTTGTGGTAGGCTCAACTAAGTAGGTGGTTTTGGCTGTTTTAAGCACACATTTGCAATAAATGATATTGTGATAGTTTGAGAAGTTGGGGGTTGAATATCTGGGATTTTTTGAGAAAGAATTAAGGATTATATATGCCCTTATTTATAGTCAATATATGAGTGAGTCTATGGTACTATGCATATTATGATTTAGTCTGTAACACGGATCAATATTTTCGTTTTCAAAATTCTAACGGTTGATCCGAAACATTCAAAATAATTTTCATATGAATATATACTTGTAGACCAAATTTTACATTTTTTTTAGAAATTTTTTACTATTTTTTAAGATAGGTAGAAAATCATTGTTTTTGGATGATTCACAATTTTTAGATCAAGTGATTTTCTACCTATCTTAAAAAATAGTAATAAAATTTTAAAAAATATAAAATTCGGTCTGCAAGTAAATATTCATATGGGGATCGTGTTGAACATGTTCGGATCGACCATTAAGATTTTAAAAACGGAAATATTGATCCGTATTATGAATCAACCCGTGATATGCATAGTAACATAGACTCACTCTCAATATTATGTTTTGATCATTTGAAGTTAGAAATTTATGCGCCCCCCTTGTAGAAAATACAACTCCGCAATTCATTGCTTTTTTGGCAGCTGTCATAGAAATTTATGGAGTGAATAATAATATTTTATCCTGTGTTACTTCCAAGAAATTACTCCCCAAGAAATCAATAATAAGAAAGGAAAAAAATACTGTTACTTTCTTGTAATATGCACAAAGAATTACATTAGTTCTTTTTATTACCTCTCTTCTTTTTAAACTTCAATTAAGTTACACCACAGATGCTTGATGCTTCCCCATCTTAATTATATAGTATTTTTTTATGGAAGAGAAATTTACATTATACATCAGAATCACTTATTCTAAAAAATAAGAGCAACAATAACATGATTTGAATGCCTCCATTTGTTGTACTTTCATTATGCCTCAACTTTTAATTATTTTTTAATAAAATTTTCAAACTAGTTTTGAACATCAAGATATGATCTATTTTATTTTATCTACATACATGTAAAAAATTATATATAAGAGATTAAATGTGCAGGAGAGCTACCTACCAAGATTTATTTTAAAGAAAAAAGTGATGATAGTGTGTTTAATGATATATTACACAAATTGTTTCTAATCTCATCATAATATTTTTCAATTTTTTGCAAAAGAATACAAACATAACACAAACAGTACTAATTAGTATAATCTCAACTTCCCCGTCGACATGTTACGTCATTTAACTGTGAACTCCTGAAAGCCCACAGCCCACGGCCCAGTAGGGAGCCTAAATTAAAAGTTGATTAACAAAATATTTGAGCTTATGTGTATTGGAAAAATAAATGACCTGCTTATTTAAAAGGATCCTGATATAATTATCTCCGCATCCCCATTCCCGCATTATCCCCCTATTAAATTTTCATAACTATCATGTGGGAACCACTAAAACAT
The DNA here is from genome assembly GCA_024447775.1 of Carex cristatella. Taxonomy (NCBI): domain Eukaryota; kingdom Viridiplantae; phylum Streptophyta; class Magnoliopsida; order Poales; family Cyperaceae; genus Carex; species Carex cristatella. The sequence continues at coordinate 2,412,458 of JAJHPF010000010.1, forward strand.
TAACAAAAGAATACTATTTAATATGAAACATTAATATATTTATCTTAGATAGTATAACTATTAATTTTTATGAAGAGTACTGTATTTACGTACGTAAAAAATAATCAGATTGTATCCTCACACAAATTTTCTTATTTTTACTGTATCGTCCTCGCACCATAATTACCATATCTGCCCTGAGGACCACAAAACCTCTACATTCTAACTTTCTAAGCATGAAACCATATTCAGAATGCAGGTGTTCAAAGATAAGAGAAATGTACAACTAACACTTAAATTTACATGAGACATGAATAAAGAACAGTTTCTTTACAATGTATATATACAACAGGCAGATAAAATGGCGAAACTAAAACAAGCAGCATCAACAGCTAAAATATAAGCGATGCATATTCTGACATAACATGAGATGGTTACAACAATCCCTAATCGACAACTATAACAATTGGCCATAAGACAACTCGGAACAGAGTTACAGTAGCAATGTATCCATTTTTCATCACCTGACAGTTGCAACAAAGCACACACCTCATGATTGGAACAGAGTTACAGTTGCAATGTATCCATTTTTCATCACCTGACAGTTGCAAGAAAGCACGGGTGTTATTTCCAATGGCAAATGTAAAAAAATTAAGGCTATTGAAGTGTTAAAATATACACCAGTTTTACCTCAAAAGCTATGTTTTGGTAACCATAGACAAACGTTGGACCGAACGGGTTGTTCATAGAACCTTGGGTCTGAATTGCAGCCCGACCACCGTCCCCTAGTATCTCCTGTAATATGAAAAAGTTGAATATCTTTGATGTATAAATTAGAGGGGGGAAACTAAAGCGCATATGTGATACAATTAGACAACCTTCACTTGCTCCCATTTGGTGCTGGGAGAGATACAATTCTTGGTTCTAGTGCCTGGCTGGACAGCTCCTTCAGCTGAAAATTAATGAAAAATAAGAATCAGATTCCCAAAATTTCATCAAAATGGAGAAAAGAAGTTATCACACATAAGACTACTACTAACTTTCGGCGTCATATATAACGTAGTTACACTTCATGTAGGAGTTAAAATCAGAGTGCCCCGGGAAATTTGTGTGCAACACGAATTTCTTTATCTTGTGAGTCTGTAATCTCAAAATAATTATATCAACTTATTAGATATCTTATATTAAATAAGAACTTCTCATCATGGGTGAAGGTGCAAAACAGTACCTGACCGTCAAATAAAATGTCAATTCCACGAGAAAAATAATTGTAGAAGTAATCGCCACATAGAGTTGTTCTTGGTTTAGGATCTGAGGCAGAATGTATCACCATTTGGTCCACCTAAATATGAAAGATAGGTAAACAGAAACAGAAATATCACAAAAAGAAAGGAAAAGGAAAAAAAAGAGTATAGTACCTGCTTTTGATGGATCCCACAAGGACGTCCCAGCTCAGTCCATATATCCTGAAAATAAAATTGTGAGTAAAAACCAACAAAAAATAAAATAACAAGATTTCACTGCTGTTAAAATTTGGAAAACAGTTAAAAAACACAAGCACACTAACCTGGGGTGAGGCACCAAAAGGAATATGCTGACCACCAATAGTAAACCATATCCCATCTCCAAGCTGAAAATTAAAAAGGAAGCACGACATACAAATCAACATAACAAAACTACCAAGTACTAGCAGAGTTGTAATAACAGATACAGACAATATTTATTTGTTTTCATCCTTTTAAGTTGAACAAAAAATGTGCTCACTAAGTTTGCAATAGTAGGAGAGAGAACTAGACCTTTGCATGAACCTCTTCCATGTAAAGGCTGCCAGTTGGCAAAGGCGGGACCACTGCCTTATCCATTGAGGATCCAACCCCGACCTTGCCATCCGATGACCCATCAAAAATAGATACACGGCAAGTGACAGGTGTTGTCCCGTCAGGGAACTCTAGAGGTAGTTCTGCTAATACTGCAAATCAAAATTACAAACCAAGATTTTATAGCTGAAGTAAAAAAAAAAACTTTACAACACTCCATTACATGGAAATGTTTAGGAGCTGGGAAATTATAATTTTCATGACTTACCTTCCCCTTTATTGAAGAAGTCTGTATATTGACCAGGGATTGGAAAAGCAAAAGATAATCCCTGGTATTGGCAATAAAATGAAAATCAGAATAAAAAACAAAGGAAATTGTTTAACTATATAAGTATAAGTATACATTAAGTTACATACAGGGTAAAAGAGAGTATATATTCCTCTTTCATTGTCATAAATTCCAGGGAATGTGGGGCCAAAGAGAGCATATACTGCTACAAAGGTTGCTAGTGTCGAGGGCCCACTAGAAAGGAAAAAAAACACATGGTTAAAGATAAAAAAATGTATTAATCCATATCCTGATATAATTATAAACATTTTTTTATCATCTGAAATAATGTGTTATGAATTGGAGGAAAATGTTAAAGATTACTAACCCAATCAAGGAAGTTGCATACCGCATCTGCAGTCTTTTTACATCATAAATCTCAATTAACCGTAGTCTCTGAAAAGAATTAAGAAGCAAAAATTATTAAAGTAGCAAGCATATAGTGGAAAATATTGAGAATATATGAATTTATACTTGATGAACATACAACATTAGTACAGAGATGCTGATATTTACTTGCACGTGTCATTTTCCATTGCAATTTACAGCATTACAGTACCTGTGACCAAGGATCAAACCGAAGGTGAAAACCATGATCTGGAAAGCTTATCACCATATCCAGCTTTAAAGGCTCCTAAAAGAATTTCATATAATAATAAGTTATTGGGAAAAAAAAAGTCGGAAGAAAACAAAATATCTACTTGTCCTTTCACAATTTTTTTATGATAAGATACTAAAAAGAACTAAAACACAAACAAACCTCATCAAGGTATTTAACATGGACTACATCATAGATATTGGGTTGATGCTCAATCTGTGCAAATGCTTCAGAAATAGGCATCCCTGTGTCAAAATAACACGCATAAATGTTACAGAACAAGTAAGTGACAGCAATTATTACACCAGATAGCAGATGCATAAGAAGCGAATTAGCTAGAATAATTTGTTTTAAGCTAAGTTCCGAATACCAACACTGAAAGATACAAGGTAAGCTAATTTAATCCTGGTCAAACCAAGAGAGTGAATCTATGGCTAGACAGAAGAACATAACACACAATTTTGTCAGAATTTATAGTGGAAAAATGGCAATTTTGAAGAAATTTCAGAGGCTCTCTATGAATATTACATTCCGTGGATAGTCCAGATGATTTAGTTTTCAGTGGGCAGGAGTTAATGGAGTTTGTTCAGTAGAGCAACAATAAGATTCAACAGTTGTAAAAATTGCAAGCTGCTTCTCCTTTTTTAGGTACCACAATGACACAGTTTCAATTTTGTTAACCCAATTAACGATATTAGTAACGCTTTCTGCTCCAAAAAGAAACAAGTAACGTTTCATATACTTTACCCACAAATTGCATTTCCATGTCCACACAGTGCCCCAATTCAGATTGCAAAAAACATCAGAGAATAGATAAGAAAAAAAAAAGACTATGTGGAAATTTTCAAGTCATAATTCTTCCTCTCAGTTCCCTCAATTTCTCTAATTTTGCCCATTCTTTTACTTTCCTTATATCACTAATTATTTTACGAAACATGAGAAAAACATCATACCAAGAGAAAATGGACCGATGCCCTGGCCGGGGCGAAGGTCGAGAGTGATTGCTCCCATGGCCGTGCCTTCGCACCTCCGCCTGACTGCCGCCGCCGTTGCGGGCCCCATCGCCGAGCCACCGCCTCCGGCGTTACTTGCCCTCTGGTACTGTTGCATATCGCAGTGATCCGATCTCAATCAAATTAGGGAAACCTAGCTTTCTCGATCTCCTTTTGTTAGTTCGTGATCTCTAGGCTCTAGCTTCGTGTTTCTCCTTGCGTTGCCTTCTTTCCTACCTCTTCGTGAATCGTGATTGCGTCTCCCATTGATTATACTTGAAGATTGTTTATGTCGATTTCAATGAAGTTTTGTATGATGAATCTTATCCTCTGCATTAACGAACTGTTTGAGTTAATCTCCGGACCGTCCGATGATCCAGGCCGATCCAGGCCAATCCGGCCCATGACTGTAATGCGGAGACCTTTATGCAGATTTAAATCGGACGGTCCAGATCTAAACTCAAAATTTGAGTTAAATCAGAGGATTCTAATTCAGATTGGGACTTTAAAGCGGGGTCCACTTGTCAGCTTACTAGGAGCGAAAACTTGGGGCGTTTGAGCGGGTCCGGATTCCTTAAAGTAACTCAATTTTTGAGTTTTGGATCGGAACTGTCCGATTCGAATCCGTCACTCATAATTGCTTCGAGATTTGAATTTATCTCGAGATGTTTGCGCTACACTTCCAAATAGATTGTTGCGGATTTAAATCGAACGGTCCCGACTCAAAACCCAAAAATTGAGTTAGTTCACTAGATTTGAATTCAATTTGAGCCGAATCTGTATCCTCTCAAGTACCGTAGACGATTCCCTCACTTTACAGTTTCATTAGATCTCAATAGGTTTGAGATTCGAAATGGGGTTTCCGATTTGTGTCGAGTTAAAAAGAACGGTCCGATCCCTTATTTGTAAAAGATTCTCTTAGAGAATGTGAATAGGTTTGCGCCAGAGAATCAATCCACATGAAATTCGAATATGCACTGCGGATTAGTTGCAATAATGAACTAAATGTTGAGTAGAAGTAGGGTGTTATTAAGTTTATCAAGATTTTCTGTGAACTCAATTTTAAAATCTATCGAACTGGCTTTAAACGACTAATTCAAATTGTTGAAATCCTTCTACTTTACGAGTGATGTGTCTACGTGCAAAAATTTTAAAATTTTAAATTAATTTTGTATGGAGTCAAGTGGTCAGAAGGTGTTCAAAAATTAAATGCATTAAAATTAGTTCATAAACCTTCTAATTTTGACCATTTGACTTTATACTAAATTAATTTGAAATTTTAAAATTTTCACATGTAAACGCATCACTCATAAGATAAAAGGATTTCAACGGTTTGAATTTGTCATTTAAAGTCAATTCAATTGATTTTAGAGTTGAGTTCATAAAGAGATTTGGTGAACTTAGGAAGTTCTACTCCTAAAATGTCTAAATTGCTTATACTTCTAATGTAAACGCGTTAGTTGGGAGTTCAAAAGACACGGAGAATTATGGGTATATAATTAAAATATTTTAAATTGTTTATTTGTTATTTAAAATATAAATTTTATAATTTTTATTTTAAATTGGAATAATTGTTGTTATCTATCAAAAATAATGTGAATTTTTTTCTTTTAAAATTTCGAGAAATACTTATTTTTCTACTAAAACAAAACAATAATTTTTCCTCTTTCTTTACTTTATGTGAACTTTTAATTTAAGATGAAAGGATTATTTAAACAAAAACATTCTTATTGTCCAACAACAATCAAATATACTTTCAAAATTTAATCAATTAAGTGTTAAATGCTAATGTACAAATTTCTCTACTGGATTTGCATGGATAATAGTGGCAAACTGATACTAAATTTGAATCCAATTCGTAACTTAATTTCTTCACAAAAGAATATTGATCGTAGTTGGACAATAAGAACATGTTCATTTGAAGAGAAGTGTAAATTGGTTCTTTTATTTTAAAGATTAATAATAAGCTTAAATAAAAATTTAATATTAAAAAAATCAACTTTTGGTCTAGTGGAAAATAAGTTATTTTCAAATTTTGATGAGAAAATTGAATATTTAGAAGTTTTTAAGGTATGATGAAGAAAAACGCAAAGAAGTATATATTGGGACGATTTAATTTTTCTTTGCTAATTTCGAAGTTACTGTTGCATTTGTACACAAACACAAGTACGAGAAAATCCAAAATTTGTAATGATATCTTCACAAAATAAATTCCAAAATTGCCCTGATTTTTCAAAAATTCAAAAAATGCCTCTAACTGTTGGTTGCGGTTATGGGTTCGAAATTTCGAATCCAGTTTGCATTAAGTTTTTAGATCGTTTTTTTTTTAATCCTATAATAAAAGAAGAAATAAAAATCGAATCATGGTTCTATTGGATGAGAGTCATCAAAATAATTACACAAAACCACTAAGCCACACCCAACTTTATGCTATAATTCAATTTTTATTTATAATATACAATAACATATTGTATTTTTTAAATTTAAATTAACATAAATAATATTATAAACATCAAATATAATTTCACATAATATTATGCAAAATTTTATAAAAAAAAAATTTAAGGGGGAATTTCATGTATACCCCTCAAAATTACGCATTCCCACCTCTAAAATTTATAATATCATATTTAACCTTCAAAACTTCACAAACTCACAAATTTACTCAAATTATGGACTTTTCTATTAAAATTCATTTTAAATTTAAAATTACCCAATTATTCTTTATTTAAAAATAAATCCTTCCACTCTCTCTCTCTCTCTGTCTCTGAACAAAAATACTCAGTTTTATGACATTTCTTTACCAAACATCAATATTTTTTTTCAAGTTTTTATCGTGAATAATTCGTGATTCGCGTTTTATTCGCGAATAAAATGTATTATACGTTTTTTAAAGTTTTATTCAGAATTTGATTCAAAAATGTCAAAAAAATAAATAAATCATGAATTAAACACGAATAATTTGCGTACTATGTCACTATGCTTGAGAGCAACTAAAATTATTACTTATTTATCAGTGTATCTAAGAACTTCAATACAGAATCATTACAGATAATAAGCTGCGAAAGAGCTCACAGAAGATCTGACTACTCAAAAGAGGGTCAGGAGCGGAATTCGCATCCTCTGAGATATCTCAATTTTTTGCGTGACTTTTTGGAATATCTCCCTCGTTCAAATACGTTCTGCACGAATCTCAAAGCTCAAATAATACTGCCCCCTACGTTCCCCCGAATAGGAACCGGACATGTCAGTCACGCAAAAATTGAGATATCTCAGAGGATACGCACCCTAAGGTGGCTGTCAGTGGAACGGGCCCCACCACTGGAGTTCTTACTCTCTGAGGTATATCAACTTTTGCGTGACCGACGTGTGCAGTGTCTATTCGCGGATAGCGCAGGGGGTCATATTTTTGCTTTGAGATTGGTGTAGGATGTATTTGAACGGTTGCGACTTTCCAAGAAGGCACTCAAAGTTTGGGTTATCGCGGAGGATTAGAATTTCCACAATTGGGCATAAGAAGTACTGCTTCAGATTTTATGCGGTGTAATATTCGTCTTGAATGTATTGTAGTCTACGATAACTCGTCAGATGCCTAATTAACTTCGCTTATTTAGAAGTTCATACGGACACCACCACACGGACCAAAGAAAATTTACATCAGCACAGTTATCATTATTATATTCAAATGACTCCCATTTTGTGTGTAACTTCATTTTTTAATTTTGTAATAAATAATTCTAAAATTTATATGTCTATATATAACCGTTAAATGTGATCTTCGTTATTATTTTTTATATGTGCAAAAAATATTATTTTTCAATTTCGATTTTATATGAATAAGACAATAACTTGAAAAATCAATGTCCATGATTTATTCTCCATGTTATATTTTTGCAAGTTTCTTGATGCTAATCAAACAAACTCGAAATTTTATAATATTTTTACATGTGCATAGAGAAAATTATATAGATCATATTTAAGAATTTTATTTTAATATTTAAATTTAAAATTTTAAGTTATTGTTGTTCTTAAAATGAAAGCATAATGATGACACTAAATACAGAGGTATCTGAACCCTCTTGTTTATTTGTTTATAAGATTACCGTGTTTGTAATATATGTATCATACATAACTAAAATTTGCACTCTTGGGAAGCATAAAGTAATCAATAAACACATTTAGGACTTGTTCGGCTGCTGCACCGTTTCTGTGAGAAATAAAATTCAGTCCAATTGAATTTTTTTCCTCACATGAACAGTACTTTTCAGTTCAATTTCCGTGTCTATGCCCGTTCCCAATGGCCTGCTGAACAAACCCTTAGTGGCTAAACTCAGTGTAAATTTCTGTATACTATTATACAACTTTGTTTTCTCATTATTTGTTTTTCGAATTCCGAATCTGCTGAAATCTCGAATCCAGTGAATAGTACTTTGAAATCACTGTAATTTCGAATTCAGTCGTCGAATTGTTTCGAGATATGTGCGCGGAAAAACCAGTTATTTCGAGATGCGTTCTCAGAAAAAAAAAATTGACGGTTGGATCCGAGATTGCGGGGATTTCATAATACTGTTCACTGGATTTGGAATTTCAGTAGATTTATTTTCTTGTTTTTCAGGATATCATATTGAAAAATTAAGTTGTGCATGTAGACATAATTAGGAAATACATCATGTTGTTGTGTGCATACCTGTTTTAATTTTCAGCAGCATCTCTGAATTTAGTAAAAATCAAATTTTCTCTGTCCAAAACCCTAGCAGTTTGGGTTTCACTTTGCTTATTATTTTAATATGCACAAATTTGCTTGTATTTGTATTTTTTTTTCATAAAAAGAGTTCATATTATAAAATAACATCTTGCTTGTATTTTTTCGGAAAAGTTGAAAGTCGAGAATTTATCTTTCAGACAATTGTGCATAGTCATGTTGCTATTTTTTAAGTAAAATAAAAAACTAAATTTCACCTTTAAATATCCACAAATGATTAATGAGGAGGGATCCAATTACAATATTTGTAATTTATAACATCTTGCAACAATTTGATTTTGGGATTTTAAAAGTTTAAACAAACGATCCAAACTGTTCAACATGATATTTATATTAAAATGTGCTTGGAGATAAAATTTTACATTTTTTTTAATTTTTTTAACTATTCCGAACTACTGAAAAACAATAAATTTGTAAAATACTTAATAAATAGTATAAAAAGTAAAAAAGTAAAAAAAAAATGTAAAATTTTTATCTCCAAACATATTTTATTGTAGATATCATGTTGAACGGTTTGGATCAACTGTTTGGACTTTTAAAATCACAAAATTGAATTATTATAAGATAATGTAACTTACATATAAGTAATGATTAATTGTCTATTTGAGTCTCGAGTAGACATGATCACATGACCAAAAATTGATTCTCCGTCCAGTGTTTATCTTAAAATATTTAGTGCTTTCGTTTCATTTTATTCTTTCTAAATCGATGATTTTTCGTCAAAAACTATATAAAGTATTAATTAAGTACTCAAGGGCGTACCCAGCATAGTCCAGGGGTTGGGGGGGGCACGGGCAGCCGCTCCCTTCTAGATTTTAAGTTTTAGTGGAGATTTATCGGTTCCGACCGACTTTGCCCCCCCCCCCCCCTGGAATTCTGAATGTTTAATTGGTAATTCGGATTAAATTTATAGTTAAAATTAAAATAAATCTCTTGAAATATGATTGGTAATTATAATTATAAGTCAGAATATCATAAAATACAGGTCAAAGCATTATAAAGTATAAGTTTAAGCATTATTTTTTATCAAATACCTAATTAGTTAATGGGTTTAAATCCGATTAGCTATTTAAACCCGATTTGATATTTTTTTGCCCCCTGACAAAAATCATGAATCCGCCCCTGTAAGTACTTGGAAGTTGTATTAATTTTAATTACTTATGAATTGTTAATTTTCGGCAATTCTAGTGGTAGAAATAAATTCTTAAAAAAATATAAACTGTAGATTTAAAATCAGTTGAGTATAGAGGAATTATTATATACTAAAATTCTCATTCCCTTAAACCTCATATTTGATTGTAGACTAAAGGTGGAATAAAGATTTTAGGCCACTGTTATTCCACCAAACATGATTTAAACTAACCGGTCAAACATGTAATAGCTTTAAATTTAGTCCAGTCTAAATATGCCTAAATTAATCCACCTCTTGAGATGCCTTAAATTTTTCTTCAAATTTACGCCATTGGGGCCCACTGTTATTGAAGTTGAACCATTTCACTCTTATCTTCTCATTAATTTAGGCACAATTGAACATAAATTATTTTAACTGGCCTAAGTTGGAATAACTAACTTAGGCCACCTTAGATTTAGTCCACAACCAAACATGAGTCTTTAGCCTAACTAAAGAAATAAATACAATATTTTGATTCCCAATTAATGTGGCAGGCAGACCCAAATGACATGTAAAATGCAAATTAACATAATTGCTTCCTAAATCATTATTAACAATTAATAATTGGATACCTTAGGCCGCTTTAAAAAGTGGAAGTCTGCGATCTCTAATTGAACCAGCACAAGGTGAGTATTATGACAATTGCACTTCTTCTGTCAACACTACAAGCTCCTTGTGCTTTGAAATCTTTGGTATCAAAACTATATTCCTTATTCTCTTCTGCACATGTGTATTCATGAGCAGTTCACTCATGTAATTTTGATACAAAACATTGCATTAAGAGCACAGGCAAGAAGGAATTAAGGAGTTGTCAAACAAAGAATGGAATGTGTTCTTTTCATCTACATGTTGGAGCATCTGGAAAATGCCTAATAGGAAAATATTTGAAGGCAAAAAGGATGCCCTTGCAGACGGTTGAGGAGGATATATATACTATGCAGGAGGCACATCTGTGGAGTATATACTGTTAGAAGGCTTGCAAGCAAAAAAAAAAAAAAAAATTCTTTCTTCTTTTTCTTGATGTACTGAGCCCTTCTAATTTCTTGTATCAGTAAACTGACAGCCTCTGTCAGAAATGTAAAAAAAAAAGATGTCTCTTTTGCTGTTGGAAGTCTAAACTAACAGTAATCATTATGTTCTTGCAGAAATTATGAAATTACAATGAAAGATTCACAACCAAGAAAATAACCATATATAATATTACATAAATGAAATTACAATAACCCAACCAATCCAAATTTATGCAAAATTTAAGAATAAAATTACAACTAAAAATGAATGAAAAATATAGAAATAGAAAATAAAACCTAACAACCACGGCAAGTATTGAAAGTTTAACAACATAGCAAACATACTAAAAAAGAAACATACAATCAATGAGACTCAAAATCTAATTGTTCGTGTCTTTTGGAAGAGAAGGACTATCAATGATTATGTGATGTCCTCTTCTTGCATTCATTCTCGTGGACTCCTCTCCCTACTCCTATCCCGGCACTTTTTATTGTTAATCCATGCATTAAGTAAGAGTAGAGCAATTAGAATGAAAATAAAAGAAAGTGGCAACAACCTAACGTCTTCTCTAAAGGAGGCGCTAATTTAATATTTGAGATGCAAATCGGATTGAAGGATAGTAGATTGGAAAAATAATAAAAATGGTTGAGTTAATTAATGGTCTGAAGAGATCAGGAGTTAAACGAGGTGGCAATTGGTTACGAGTAGATGGTAGTATTACTTTACAGAAATTGTTCGGTGGTGGGTCCGCTTGCTTTTGATCCACAAAATCTTTAAAATTTTCAATACAAATTCTAGGAAAAATTAGTTATTTACCACTCCAAAATCTTCAAATATGAAAAATACTATCACGAAACTATAAATCTAAAAAATGTCACTCTAAACTTAGTTAATACTTAAATTTGTCACAAATGTACAATTTTTAAACTTTTTTTTATTAAAAATTAACTAAAAATACAGTTTTGAAATACGTATAATGAGGGGTCTGAAGGGTATATAGGGAAATACAAAAATACATATCTCAAAACTGTATTTTTTAATTAATTTTTAATAAAAGAAGTATAAAAATTGTGTATTTGTGGCAAATTTAAGAATTAATTAAGTTTATAGTGACATTTTTCAAATGTATAGTTTTGTGATGATATTTTTCAGATGTGAAAGTTTTGGAGTGGCAAATAACTAATTTCCCCCAAATTCTATCATTACCCAATCGAAAATAAAGCGTTGCAGCCATGTAAAGTATATATGGATAGCAAATCAAGGTGGGAGAACTGTAATAAAATCTCACAACCAAAAAAGCATGAGATCTCACCTTGATACACGCACAGATGGGATATGCTTAATTTGTACATATCTTCTCCTTCCATACGTTGAGCCAACTCATGTGTGACATAACTTACTTTTAGAGTTTGAAGAGTCTGCACCTTTTGTAGTTCGGGAACTGTATGCATAGCACAACACTCTTTAATTTTGAGATGGCGAAGGATGGGCATAGCTTCCTCTTTTATGTCCAAATGACCTAGAAACTGCAGGTGTTTAAGCTCCAGTTTTTTTAGGTTAGAAAATCCTCCGGATGAACATATTAGCTTTGTTCCCATATATGATTTAACCCCTAACTGAAGTATCCGGAGACTCTACAGCCTCTCAAATATGGGCATTGGATCTTCCTTAAGCGCAGAACGTACGAGAGTTAATTTGGTGAGGTTTGTTGGGAACATCTCAACACTTGGAACAATATCGTTCCATATTCCATTTAGATGTAGATTTTGAACCTTCTCATGACAAGGTAAGTCTTTTGTACCATCATTTTTAAATGGTAGCAAGAACTCAGAATCTTCCGACGATACACAATACTGAGGGACACCAACTGCTCCATCCTTTTTAGCATACCCTTGAGAGTATGCCACTCTTCCAGAGGACTTAATCTAGGACCTTCATCTGTATACTTCCCATAGTGAATACCTAGCGTCCGCAAGTTTTGGGTACAACATCCTAATTTAGGAACTTCTTCCCGTCCCACACTTTTTAATGTCTGTAGATTTGTAAGGTGATCCCATTTTAATGGGCAAATTTGTTCTAAATTCAGGTTACCATATACATATCTTAGGGTTGGGATTACAACATTGGACCAATCAGTAGTTTCACTAGGTGGATTCCATTCACTAGGATGCCATGTGCGATCTACACATGTTCCCTCTAAATCAATGATTTCTATATTATAGAAGGAATTCTTCAGAAATATTTTTTCTCCAATAATGCAATATCTAAAACCCAAGTACCTCAAGTGTATCAAGTCCTTCAGCCACTGTTTACAAGTGAATTCTCTCATATTAACACCCTCAATGGTTAACACACGAAGTAGTTTGAAGCCACTATAATTTAGTAGTCTAAAACCACTATCATTTGATGTATTTTTCACAAAACAGAGCAAGGAACGAGTTGTTTTTGAATCAATACCATCCTTCGTAAGAGTGCAAAATTGCAGTACCGCACGGCGTGGCTTTCTAGCTGCTATCTGGTTACCATCTTCTACTTTTGAGAATGCGGTGAAGAACTTATCATCGTCAGCTTCATGGATAACTAGGTCCTTTAGAAGATTGTGCATACTAAAGTATTTGCAGTAGCCGTTAAAAAAAAATTTTAGTGACTTGAATCAAGCACCTGCAACAATATTTTCCATTCAAATTAGCATCAAAGAAGAATGAAAATTTTGTTTTACCAATAAGTAGTTATTCCTTATGTCAAATTAAAATGCTAAGCTATATACACTTCGTCCAAGAAAGTTTATATAAATGAAGATGATATTTAATTAGGTGCTATACTCTGGTTGGATTGCCAATGGTGTAATATAATGCAATCCTAAAATGCAATCTAATTAGGTGCTATACGAGAAACCATTAAGAATAGGTCTCTTCTTCTTATTTACGATACTCATGGTATTAATTTATTATATAGATAGTACTACGAGAATATTTGTTGCTAGGCTATGTACAATTATCCGCCGTTTTACTCCTTGTTTTTACCTAACACCTTGTACTTATAATAATTACCCAAATATAAATTGTTGGTACAATGTATGTGGTGCGTGCTCAGGTGCAAATTGAAACTTTTCAACTTTCCGAAACTTATATTAAATCTAGGCAAAGTCTTCTATGAACATATGAACATAAGGACCTATTTGTAAAATGAACATATTTTTATTTTCAAAGTTCAAACAGTCGATCCAAACCGTTCATCTTGTTCTCCATATTAATATGTGCTTGGAGACCAAATTTTACATTTTTCTGAATTTTTTTACTATTTATTAAGATGGGTACAAAATTCAATGGTCTGAATTTGATATTTTTTGTACCCATCTTAATAAATAGTAAAAAAATTCAGAAAAATGTAAAATTTGGTCTCCAAGCACATATTAATATGGAGAACAAGATGAACGGTTTGGATCGACTGTTTGAACTTTGAAAATAAAAATATGTTCATTTTACAAATAGGTCCTTATGTCCATAGAAGACACTCTCTTAAATCTAATCACCAGATAATTAGCTTCTATGCACTTGATTATTTTTTTCTTTGAAAAATAATTACACCGGGCTATCTTAGTGCTTCACTCTTTTGTAAAATTTTCTAGTCGATTATGTACTTCACGTATACGTACCCCACAAAAATTCAAATGACTTATCTTTTGAACTCCTTCACAATATTGTTTTTAATATTATATATTCCCCCCTACAAAATCAGTATCCTTAAAAAATACAATAACTCACATATTTATCCAATCATGATAAATCATTATATTTAACATGAATCTTATATCAATTCCCATTTTACCTAAGAATCAAAAGAAATTAACGCTAGAGTCCATGCATGAACTTTGTCTTTTCCCGGTCTCAATCCATGACGCTTTCACATAAGCATAAATAAAATAGTCTTCTTTTCCCGGAAAGACTAATCGTTTAAATTTTCATAAATAAGCGGGTTCTCTTCTCTTTGGGTGTTCTCAGAAGCTTAATTCTCCAGGAACGATCTAATTGCAACTAAGAGATTTGCACTCTCCTCAAGGTTTTGATCTAGAGTAGGTCTCGTTTGCCCCATCATTTCAAGTATGTAGCTACTGGAACCAGGCTTTCACCAAATGATACCGAAAGACATTCTGATTGTGTCACGTCCCTGGCACTCACGGGTCAATTTCGACTCGGTTAAATGTCAAGAGGAAGAAAAAGAAGGACCGGGCCACTCAGTCAGGGCGATGATCAGAAAATAATTAATTCATGAGCCGCTGTGTTTGGCCCCGTGATTAAAATGCTGCCCAAGACCGTTGAAGGGTGCAACCTTTGCGTTGTTGGCCAGATTTGATAGAAAAGGAGGGCGCCTTATCGGTTGAAGAGCGAATCGATCTTTACTCGAGCTGTTGGCACATATCAGCAAGAACAATGACGTAGATGCTGAGGTGTCACATGTAAAATATATAGGAAGATCCACAAGGTGGAATTAGAAAATTATTTTAATTCTGTTTCGTCTATAAAAGGCAAAGAAGTCTAAAGGGTTTGATCAGTGAATTATTTTGTAATTTGAGTGCATCAGTTTGGTTCTTGGCATTCAGTCATTAACTTATATGTTATATCTTTGTATTTGAGCTTGATTTTAATAAAAATATTTTGATTCTTCTTAATTGTGTTCAATTAACAAATTCTTGAGACTCGTCAGGTCATGTATGTACCTGACAGATCACAATCTGGGATTGACCTTAGTAGAAAGGGTGTGAACTTGTCCATACACTTCGAGCCAGGTTTTGGTTTTTCTCCTTTCTTGAAAATGAGTGGACTTGCTTTCTTCAGTCTATACTCCAATAGTTGGTTTTTCGTTCTAGCTTAACTTGGAATAAGCAACAAGAGCTCCTGGTACTTGGTGAAACTAATTTGTCTTACTTCCTTTAATAATTAAGTGGAGAAAGAAAAGGATATAATGGTCTGTTAAAAATAACAACACCAACTAACCGGAAGGCCCAAACCCAAATTAATTTTCATGATAATATCAAGAATTGTCTAGAAACTACCAAATAAAATATCCTGTAGTGTAGTTTGTAGAAATTCTAGAGGAAACTAAAAATATCTTAGATCTAGATGTTTCCTTAGCTCTCATGGAGCAAGTATAAATAATATGCCTTACTCCTCATTTTGATCCATCCAATCAAGAGAGTAAGTGAGTCCGTAATTGTAGTGAGTGAATAGATTGAGTATAAATTGAGTAAGAAATATATAGTCTTGTATTTTCTTCATCAAATATAAGAAGTTAATCTATATACTCCACTCTTCTATTATTGAAGTTAATAGTCAACAAGTGGTATCAGAGCCAGGTTAGGTCCTGTTGGCTAGAAGGTTCGTATAACCTGTGAGTCTGTCGTTGTGTCGAAGGTCCGGTTAGTTAGGAGGTTTGTGTAACTCAAGTTCGTCGTGTTGCCGAAATGTCAGACTTAAGTGGCATGAGGGTTTGATTGAGAAGTTGAATAATTATAATTATAGAGACTGGCGCACATGTATCAAGTCATATTTGCAGGGTCTAGACTTGTGGAAGATCGTGGGTGGTGATGAGGTCGAGCCACCACCGAATTCGATCCGAGCTTACAAGAAGTGGAAGGTGAAAGCGGGTCGAGCGTTATTCGTGTTGAAGGCTACGGTGGACAAGAGCCTATTGTCTCACATTGAAGATGCAGAGACACCAAAAGAGGCATGGGATGTCTTCGCCGCGTTGTTTTCAAGGAAGAACACAAGTCGGGTGGTGATGTTTTTTAACTAAAAATTTTACATAACCGTTTTCCATTGGAATACCGTTGGAAATACCCTCCATCTGTTGTCATGTTTCGCCCCATTTGCTGAAAACCTTGTCGCCGTTCTCAGATAGCTGAAAAACACATCGCCATTTCAAAGTTTATATGTGAAACCCTTGTCGTCCTTCTCAGAGATCTGAAAACTCCGTCGCCATTTGAGCTCTTTATGTGGAAACCCGGCCACCCTCTCCCACCATCCTATGTTCTACTGCAGTAACTCTCACTCTATCTACAGGTTACTCTCACTCTATCTCCACTCTCACTAATTTCAAGTGCTAAAAAGAGGAGATAAGACAAATCTGTTTTTCTAGGACTTTAAAATCTGGCCCAAAAGTTCATTGATTATCTCACTCTATCTCCACTCTCACTTGTGAAATACAGACTTATAACTACCTTTCAATTAATTATTTTCAGCCCCAAAAGAAAAAGAGGATGCACCGGTTGCTAGGTTAACCAAGGATAGATCTGCTACTCAAGAATTCATGTAAGCATCATTGGCAATTATGTCTTTATCACTCTTGTAAATTTAGGGACCAAGCTATGTATATGTATGTATAATTGAAACTTAAGCTCTCATCTATGTTTAGGTCATTTATTTAATGAACTTAACTTCAATTTGTATAGATTGCTCAACAAATGGCCACCGATAGGGGATGGATGTACAATAGTCGACCAAATGCGGGAGGAACTCTTCAACCGGACTTCATGGCGAATGTTACCGAATTCATCGCTTCGGCTTTATCTAAGCCTTCGGTTGTGAGCATTGATACTGATGGAAATCAATGCATCCCGTGTCCGTGTGAAAGGTGTGACAACCTATACAACAAGGATTTAGAAACCGTCGAACTACATCTTTATCAACATGGTTTTACAACCCTATATGACGTTTGGTACAAACATGGAGAGCCACATCCGAATTCAGCTAACAACCAAGCTCTAAGCCCAACGAATGATGCCGTTGATCGAATGGGTGATATGGTGAGGGATGCCGCTGGTCAACAATTCAATTGGAACGAGGAGGAACCGGCTGGAGTGGCTAAGAAATTCTTCGAAATGATGGAAGCATCCAAAAAACCCCTATGGAAATTTAACTCGACAGGTGAAATGAAATGCGAAGCACACACCGTATTGTCGGCTGTGACACATGCCATAGCCGTAAAGTCTAAACACCAGTTGAGCCAAAAATGTTTTAATGATGTGTTGCAACTCATGAAAAGCACGCTTCCGCCGGGTGAAGAAATGCCCCAAAATTGGTACCAAGCGAGGCGATTGGTTGATGGATTGGGCATGGAGGCTCAGAAAATTGACGTATGTCCCAACTTTTGCATGTTGTATTATAGTGAGGTGAACAAGAATAAGATGCAGTGTGATGTATGTGGCGAGTCAAGATATAACCCACCTGGACCTAATAAGAAGGCTAAACCCATCCCAAAAAAACAAGTCTGTTATCTACCTATCGCGGCCCGATTGCAAAGGATGTACATGACCGCATCATCTGCAAAGAATATGCGATGGCACAAGAAAGGTGTGCGTCATAAAGCCCCCGTGATGGTGCACCCGGCAAATGCCGAGGCTTGGAAGCATTTTGCTGAAAAACATCCCACCTTCGCAGATGAGATTAGAAATGTTTGGTTGGGGATCACAACGGATGGGTTCATGCCGTTCAACTCGAGTGCAGCTCCATATTCGTGTTGGCCGGTATTTGTTTTCCCGTATAACCTTCTGCCTGGCATGATTATGAAAGAAGAGAGCATGTTCCTCGCACTACTCATCCCGGGACCGAAGCATCCGGGTCGGGACATTGATGTATGTCTCGAACCTTTAATCGACGAATTAAAGCGTTTGTGGTTAGATGGAGCAATGACATGGGATGGATATTAAAAAGAGAACTTCGAGATGCACGTGCAACTACTTTGGACGGTTAGTGATTACCCAGCCTATGAGATGCTATGCGGTTAGGGTACACATGGCCGGTTGGGGTGCTTTTATTGCATGGATAAGACAAAGGCATTTCAACTTCAATATGGTGAAAAAGCTACTTGGTTCGATGCTACAAGGTGCATGTTACCTCCAAATCACCCATTCCGTCGAGATAGGAAGAATTTCATCAAAGGTAAAGTCGAGAATGATCCGCCACCACCGTGATTGAGAGGAGAGCAGCTGCTCGACATAGTGAGTTTGATCCCGGATATTAAATGGGGTAAAGGTGGAAAATTGAAAGGTTATGGTGTTACTCACCATTGGCAGAAGAAGAGTATCTTCTGGAGTTTACCGTATTAGAAAGACAATTTGTTGCAACACAATTTAGATATGATGCATTTGAAAAAGAATTTCACAGAAAATGTGCTATACACGCTTTTAAGCATAGGTGGCAAAACCAAGGATAATGAAAAGGCAAGGAAAGATTTGGCTCTTTATTGTGACCGTCCCACCCAGCACCTAATCCCGGTGGACAACTCGGGAAAAATGAAAAAACCAAAGGCCCCTTTCGTACTCTCTCCTGAAGATAAGATGATTGTTTTAACATGGCTCAAGGATGTAGTAAGGTTTCCAGATGGCTACGCATCCAATTGGTCAAGGTTGGTTAACCTTACGACTTCCACCTTCACTGGACTAAAAAGTCATGATTTACATTTGTTCATGGAGCGCCTCCTACCCGTCGCTTTTCGAGACTTTGTCCCCAATGCGGTATGGGATGTTTTATGTGAGATTTCAGCGTTCTTTAGAGATATTTGTGTAAAAGAAATTGATCCAAACCGGCTTGCGACATTAGAAGCTGATTTTGTTGTCACAATGTGCAAGGCAGAAAAGATATTCCCGCCGGGTTTCTCCAATTCAATGGAGCATCTTGCGTTGCATGTAGCACATGAGGCTAGAATGAGTGGGCCGGTAGCATCCCGATGGATGTTTCCATGTGAAAGGTTTGTTGCCGTTTGAAGTTTCTTCTTAATTTACATAAACATTCACTAAGCTCAATATATAACTTATATTCCTAAATCATAATAGTTTATGAATGCCCAAGTCAATTAACCGTTTGTTGCATTTACAGGCGTAACAAAGAACAAAGGATGAGAGTCACAAACAAGGCACGTGTTGAGGGTTCGATTGTAGAGGCCACAATTGCCAAAGAAATTGGTACATTTGCCAAAGATTACTTTGCCGAAAAACAAAACATTGGCCAAGGAGTGCAAACAAGTAATCGTTCGGCGGGAAAACTTTCAATTTTCGATACTCCGAACCGTCTCATTGGAAGTAAAAGACGAATGACTCTCTCTGAAACAGATTTTCGTGTTGCACACGATTATGTCATCCTCAATTGTCCGAAGATCTGTGAGAAGTACATGGGGTACAATCTTATAAATTTTACTTTTGTATTTGAAAATTATAATCTAAAAACTATCATTTTCATAGATGTTGACATATTATAATATGCAAAGAGTTTGATACATGCATGCTCAACAACGGAGTAGCCACAAGCCCGTTAGATCTCCCAAGAATTCGTCAAGAGGGTTTCGCAACTTGGTTACGTAAAAAGGTAATAAATTCTCGTGATGAAGGCGATTACTACATACGAATGGTGGGAATCATGCCTAATAAAGAACCTTACTTCTACGAGGGGTGCGAAGTCAATGGGTATCGATTTCATACACAAAAGTATGAGCAAACCATGTCATCTAAAAGTAGTGGGGTTTGCATTAAAGGAGAGTGGGACGCAAACAACACACAAATTGATTACTATGGAATTCTCTAAGAAATCATTGAGCTACAATATGATGCTCATACGGTACTTCTCTTTAGGTGTGATTGGTTTGATATAATAAACGGTGTCAAGGTGGACCGCAAACATGGTATAGTTGAGGTTAAGCATACTTCTCGTCTTAGAAATTACGAGCCTTTTGTATTAGCGGCTCAAGCAACACAAGTATGCTACCTACCTTATCCATCGCAAAAGGCCGAAAGATGCCAATGGTGGGTGGCAATGTAAACAAGTCCGAAGTCGAGATTTCGTTCCGAGAGAGATGATACAAACATCGAATTTTATCAAGAGGAAAGACCGGATAATCCAATTGAACCAACAATTGGAGAAGACATTGATTGGGATGGTATGCTCATTCGAGAAGACGAGTTCGAGCTAGTGACCGATACGATGAACCTTCCATCAACATCAACATCAAATGAACCACCGAGTTTGACAAGGGATGAAAACAACATGGAGGAGGGTGAGAATGAGGATGACATAGAGCAAGAGGATGACATGGACCAATATGATGAAGAAGATGGCTTACAATCCGATGATCCCGATGAAGAGTATTAGTTATTTGGTAAATCAACATACATAGTCATTAGTTTTTTCATTTCAATTTACTATATATTTTACTAATCCGGCTTTCTTTATTTTGGTCAAATGTCTTAATTTTATAATTAACCTTGTTCCCTCTTTTTTTTTTTTATAACAGGGGTCAACTTAATTTTGTATGCTTGCTTTCAAAGGGAGAGATTATGTATTGCTAGCATTTGTCACCTTAATTTTGTATCTAAATTAAATAGAACTATGACTTGTTATTGGCAAAGACGTAAAATTTTATGTTTTCAACTTTATGCTTCATTTTAAATATCTCATGAATTAAGGAACAGCTTGCTGGCTGCTGTGATTTTCTTTGTTGAACATTCAAAGGGGCATCTCAAATAAACAGGAAACACTTATGTTTCCAGGAACTAAACTTTTCCAACGGTAGTCTCATGAAAAAAATATGTCTAAATATAATATAATATAATTGAATCAATTAAACATTTCCAAGGACATTTTGTTCCAGCATTTCCATGAGCCTCCCTATAAAATAATATAAAAAGACATACCAAAACATTTCCAACGGTAGTCTCATGGAAATAATATGTCTCACTTTTTCCATATTATTTCCAAGGGCTGGGGGTTATCTATTTCCATGGGATCTAAATAAAATATAGTATTCCGTATGCAAAACTATTTCCAAGGGCGGATAAGAACCATTTCCAAGGGCACACGTAGGGCATTTCCATGCGCTGCTATTTTCATAGGACTACCGTTGGAAATAGATAAATGTGTCAGCCAATCCGATTTTATTTCCAAGGGCACTTCCTCCCCTTGAAAATAGGGTATGCTACTTTTGGAAAAAGTTGGAATTCTAGTAGTGTTTGATGCCATGCTCTTAAGAAATAGATTATAGGATTTTTTTTGTTTAGGTATCTGTATCAGGTACTTTTGTTGACAGTTTCTCAATTATCTGCACAACAAAAGAATACGAGTCATCAGAGAGAGAGAGAGAGAGATGTATATATGGAAAGGAATATTACCATATGACTAACACTGTAATATAAAATTAAGAGCGGCACTGCTGAATTCTTTACCGTAGTTGGTTAGAAATTGTTGGCGTACATCCAATAACTCCTGCACATCTGCACATCTTGGCAGTGCAAATATTTACTCGATATTGGTTCTTGTAGATCAAATGGACAAGTCATGTCAAATATTTTTTTATTTCCTAAAACAATGAGTACATATGTGATTTCTTACAAAAAAAAATATACTTGTTATGGTTAGGAGAAATGTGCTATGTTAAAATTTAGATTTCACAAAAAATGAAAATAGCAGAAATCTTTAGGAAGAAATAATAGCATACTTTTGAGAGTCGATAATTGGAATGAGTGCTACAATTAATTTGCAGTATAGCTCAAGCAGTTCATAGGCAGCCATTGTTTTCTCTTTCCTTGTCACATGCCCCACCTAGCAATACACAGCCCGAGCTTAGTGCTGGTAGTATAATGCCTCAGCTCGTGCATAAATTATACTTACCAATCCACTACGCACCCCAAAATCAAGCTCTGACAATTCAATAGAAAATTAGGTCTATAATATACATAGATTACCCTGATGTGAGCAGTTTGATCCTAGTCGGACTGGAGAAGCCGAGCCAAGTTACGACTCATCTGCCCAACCTGAACCTCTTTTTGCTGCAACAACATGAAAACATGTTATTTTTTAATCTCTATGCAACTCTATAATATCAATTGTATATAAAAACAGCGTTTGGAATTTTTGGAATTTTTTTATTATTTATTAAGATGGTTTTAAAATCGTTGTTTTTCAATGTTGCAGAATTTTAATAAAAACAGCAATTTTCAAACCATCTTAATAAATAGTAAAAAAAATTTCAAAAAATGTAAAATTTGGTCTCCAAGCACATTTTAATATAGATTAAACACTTGTCTGTTTCGATCGACCGTTTGGACTTTGAAAATAGGAGAACCGAATCGTTTTTTCCTGAGGCTAGGAACAAACGTTTTGAGCTTAGCCAACCTCTATATTTTTTTAATTTTCAAAGTCCCAAACGTTAATCCAAACGTTAGATGTGTTCTCTATATTAAAATGTGCTTGGAGGCCAAATTTTATATTTTTTGAATTTTTTTTACTATTTATTAAGCCACTTTGAAAAACACTAATCCAACAGTAGCTTCTAGTTTTATTGGTTGTAGAATACTTGTCACCACCCGAGATGAAAGAGTTGCGAATGCAATGAGGGCAGCGAAATCACATCGGGTGGATAAGTTATCTGACGAGGATTGCTAGTCATTGCTAATCAAATAGGTATCACTCAAAACAATGATGGTATTTTATAATTTACCTTTAATTTGAATTAATCATAGATGTGTCAACTTGCTCAGATTTGCTCCATTTGTGTTCTTGACTTCTTCGTGTTTGAAGCAGCAGGTTGCACCTAGCATAATTAAAAGTATAGTTTAAAACTTTAAAATGTATTTGATTAAAAAGAATTGATGTCCGACACAGCATTCTTTAAAAAAATTCAATGCACAACATCTGATCAATTGCAACTAAACTAGATTGTTAATTTACTATAAAATTCACCGTTCAATCAGCTCTCCAAAAAATTGCTCTGTTTAAAACTTGCCAATTTTCCGTGCTTCCCATTTCCACCTCTCCCAAAAATCTATCTTGCTGTATGTCTATCTCAATCTCCATCTCTTCTCCCATTATCTCTGTCCTGACAACTATTGCAATGACAATAATACTTGCTTTATCCTAAAAATACTAAAACAAAAAAATAGACGACATTGTGGATTTGCCCGAGAAATGAAACTTAGGAACAAAACCTTGTTTTCGACTTGCAACACAAACTAATTAATTTGGAATTGAACGAAACCATTCAACACACTTGAAACGCATCTTGTTAAGACTGTCCTTTAGATATTCCAACAATCACAGAGAGTTTTCTTTAACGCCATCCTTTGATAAGACAAAGGAGCAGTGCAAATGTAAAGGAAGGCCATATGGATAAAATCTGACTCTTGAGTAATACTTGGATTGTTAGAATTATAGAAAACAGGGTCCTATATATTTTTCTCAAGAAAAGCATCACAAGAAATTTACATCAGTTAATGAGTCTGAAGCGAGTTTTAAGTGAATGGGGATATTATACCCTAACAGTTACTTGATAAAATATTTAATTTGCATTGAATACTTGAGATGAAAGTTTTAAAAAAGAAACATGCTTGAGCTGTGCTTTAAATCAGATGGTAGAAATTGTAAGTGATCAATCACAAGTCCACTCATGAGTGTAAAGATGTAGTCACACACATGTTGGATTTCCTTCCGATTATTTGGCACAACTTAAATATCCTATGAGATTGTGTCAGGATTTTTATCGGGGAGCAAGTTTCGATTTAGTAAAAAAACAAGCTTATGTTCATATATAAGAAGTTTGACTGGTAAAAATTAACTTAGAAAACCAGCACTGACATAAGATCCTTTCTCTTGCATGAGCATCTTAAAATCTCGTCAATTGTCCGTACATATATACAAAGCAGTTATATATGCTTTTCTGTGTTGGACTGGGCTTATATCATCTTTTTAATAGGTTTTGCCCTGCTTCAAATCTTGGAAAATGAATTATCAGTCACAACAATTGGTTCACAACAATTCATACGCCTTTAACTTCTATGAGCCTGATTAAAATATTGACCATTTGTTTTCATGAAATTGCGAGAGATCGGATTTATTGTTCCTAACTGACAGTCACGTCAACAATCACCTTTTTTTTTCTTTGCCCATGAGCTTAAGCTTTTGATACAGTTGATTCACTTCAAATAAAAATTATCCATATTTTATTCTAATTTGGATACTTACATAATTTGTTTAATACATTGGTAGCATTATTTCCTCAGTTTATTCTCTCTCTTTTTTTAACTACAATTGTGGGAACAATTGCCCTTTTGTCACAGCCCCAAGCCAAAATATAATGTCTTTTATGATACAATCTTTACAATACTAAATTTACTAAAACATTTGTCATAAAATTTGGAAGACTTACATTAAAATATTAATGTTCCTAATACTGACAGGTATATCCAATCATGGTAGAGAGTGAGATTCAAGAGATCAAAGATATTGGGATGCAAATTGTTAAAAAATGTGATGGTTTACCTTTTGCTATCAGAAACATAGGCCGTGTACTTCGCCAAAAACCCAACACGAGGTCCAACTGGCTAGCAGTTCTTTCGTCCATGGATGAGCTACAGGAAGATGTCTATCAGTCGCTCTATTTGAGCTACGAGGACCTTGCACCTCCCTTGAAATCGTGTTTCATCTTTTGCTCTCTCTTTCCAAAAAAATTTGTATTTCATAAAACAAATCTAACCTATATGTGGCTAGCAGAAGGATTTTTGCAAGATAGGGTAAATTTTTGGGAGTTGGGGGCTGAGTACTACACGGAGTTGCTACAACAAAACCTTTTGGAAGTAACTGGACCAAGTTATTTTCAGGCACAATGCAAAATGCATGACATTTGGTGGTCCTTTACCTGCCAATTAGGAAAACATGAGAACTATGTATTAGGTAAGGGACAGGTTTTATCTAGGTCGGAAGATTTAATAAAAATACAACGGTTATTAATAGATGGAAATGAGGTGAACACTGAAGTAATTAGAAAGGCAAAAGGATTGAGAACATTACTGCTTCATTTTAAACCTGAAATTGCACTTCATGATATGTCAGTGGTTCAAATATAAGAAATCTTCCGAAATCCATCGGAAATCTCAAAAATCTAATATATTTGAATCTTGCAAATTGCGAAGAGTTGTCATATCTCCCTCGTAGTATCATCAATCTACTAGAACTGAAATTTCTCAATACATACAATTCAGGAGTAGAGGCAATCCCAGTAGGTTTGAATAAACTAGAGAAGCTTAATGAACTATACGGATTCAAACCATACCAAAACAATTTAGAGGGAGTGGGATTCAGTAGGCTAGATGAGTTAGAACCTCTATCAGAGCTAATTATTATTGAGTTAGAGTGTTTGGAGAATGTTTCTGATATCAACATAGCAAGAAAAGCAAACCTTCAGAGCAAGGATCGGTTGCATGACCTATACCTCAAGTACTCCTCATTGAGCCCGGAAGAACAACTTTCCCAAACTAACAAGAAGAAGTTGATGATTGAGGATGTTTTTAATGAGCTATTGCCACCAGGATCCCTAGAAATTCTTAAAATTGAAGGTTACTTTGGTAGTAATCTTCCTAAATGGTTTAATTTGGGGGCAACCTTTCCAAATTTGAGATTTCTTCAGATCAATAATTGTGCTTGCTTTGAGGGGCTTGCTCCCGTAGGCCATCTCCCCAATTTGGATTTTCTTCAAATAATTGGTTCATTTTCAGTTTTGAGTGTCGGAGAACAGTTCTTGGGGAATGAAACCAGTTCTTGTATCAGACCCGCATTTCCCAAATTGAGTCAACTAATTTTTGATGAGATGTCCAATTGGAAAGAGTGGCAATGGAACAAGGAACAACCAGCAATGCCCAAGCTAAAGAAATTATTTATTATAGGTTGTCCCCGGTTGAGATCTCTTCCGGAGGGTCTCTTACACCATGCCACTTCCTTGGAGTACCTAGAAATTCACGGTGCTGATCAGCTAATTACCATAGAGAACCTTACATCAATCAAAGATATTCATGTTTCTAGAAACCCAAACTTGGAGAGGATTTCCAATCTGGATAGTGTCTCATCCATTGTAATATACGATTGCTCAAATCTAAAAGTTGTTGAGAACCTTAATGTTTCAGAGACAATGGCTTTAACTGATTTTGGAATGAAAACCCTACCAGATTACTTGATGACAACAGTGCCACAAGAGCTAAGAATCCAGTGTAGTGAGAAGCTGTTTGTAGAGGTAGCAACTCAAGGAGAAAGTGGCTCTGAGTGGTGCAAATTCAAGCACATTAACACCATGAAAATCAACTCCTACTCATGTCGCTACGGATCTTTATGTGCTACTTACCAGCAGGCACCATTCAGCTTCACAACTAATGTATGCACAATGTCACTCAAAAATGATGTGACAGCAGAGTAGGAGCTTGATCTTGCCATTACTCTTTTGTTCAGGTACATTCATCCTTCACTTGGTCTAGCTAGCTTTATATTTAACATATATCTGATTCATTTCTTATCTACCTAAAATGCTAATTGTGCTTTCTTATATGTTGTCTTTTCATTTTGTTGTGCTTTAATTTGCTTCCTGAGTTGAACATAGTCTGCAACTTTCCCATTAGAGTATAGAATTTATAATTTGGATTGGACTGGTATATTAATATGTACCAGTACAAAATAGCAATTGTACTGCCAATTCCTTAATTTTTATTGATTAGGACTATTTTGACATTTTCTCTTAATTTTGCATTTTGATTTAGCCATTTTTCATCTCTTATTCAAGGAATTTTTTTAAGTTAAATATGAGAATCATCTTATAGGGGAGAAAACTGCGGTAGGTAGTCTCAAGTCTCAGTAGCTACTTAATTAGTTTATACAAGTACAAAAAGCACATACGCAACCGAAATAGTACCATACCAGTACAAAAGCATATATGCTAGGTATTTGAGAAGTTTGTTCTTCTCTGTTTTGCCCCCCTCTATTTTTCTTGTGATTCCTGATTTAATTGATTTTATTTTAGAAAGAGCAAAAACTATTTCGGGCTGGCTACCTCAAGTAGCACCCATAGTAATCTGAGTCTTAACACGCATAAGTTTCTGCCAATTGTAATACAAAGGTTTTGTTGTTCGTGCATTGCTGTTTTGGTTTGATGCGCAGTATATAACAAATTCGAAATTCCTGTTTGTGCAATTAAACACACCAAGGTTGAGATCTCCAAAAGAGCAGTGTTGAGGGTAAAATAAACAATTCAGAAGGGGATTTCTGTAAAGGGGTATTGTTTATTTGTAATTTTTTATCTACTTTGGTTATGCTTGTTTTGTGGCTATATCTTCCAAAAATTTTTTTCATTTTCTTTTCTTTTCCCTTTTTATTTATGGTTAGAATTAGAAAGGAGCATAGTTATGAACTCCTCCTTGTATTTCCATGTTTTTATATAGAACGGGTTGCTCTGTATAGCACCGGTAGTTAATTTTGGTTTTCGTAGTTAATTGATTTAATTTCTTTATCAATAATGGATAATTATTAACTTATCCCGTTATAATATCCAGAAAAGTTGACACTCGCCGTGATTATAATATAGTCTAGTACTCTGGTACTAAATATGAGGTGCATGCTCTTGCATGCTATCCTTGCATGTACTGCATAAACTGATATACATCCACATATTGGATCTTATTGAAAAAATTTAGAGCATAGTTGAAGGTTAAGTCGGCTAAATTCTGGGGAAATTTGACCATTCCTGAAATCGGTACCACTATGTACCAGTCGAGCATTTACTGGGGATCCATTTGGGAGAAAATACTCACATAAGAAAAGGATTAGCATGCTTATGCACAGCTGAGTAAATTGAGACTTGATTGAGAAAAGGTTCAACAATATTTATACCTGAAGGCTGAGGATCTGCCTTCAGGGTGGCCAGGTACTTGCAACAGTTTCTCCTCCAGTGCCCTCTTGCTTTACAGAAAAATCATTCAGCATTGTCTATACTCTTGCCCTTAGAAGCACCCCCAGCTCCAGGATAAATTCAAAATGATAACTTTTGAACTGTATTTATTAATTTTCTGATATTTGATTGAGTGGTACCAACATTTATGATTTTTTTTTTAAATAGAACCGATTTTAAATATTTCAACAGAACAACACTATTAATTTGGTTTCTATAAAAAACAGTGTGGGTCAGTGGAGTTGTTTTTTATTAAAAAAAAAAATCAATAATACTTGTTCAGTTGCAAATATTAAATTTAATTCTATTTAAAAAAAATCTACATTTAGTTCTTCGATGATAGATTATCCTCAGAATTAATTTATATAAAATTTGTCGCGCAAAGTTTTCCGGAAGAATTGCATAGTACATGGGAAGCTATCAACAACAGAGGCAAAATCTGAATAATTCAAAATATCCGCTCTAGACATTTAATTTTTAGTTTGGAGTGTCAGTTCGATAAGACAGATATAGTTAAGATTTTTTTTTCTGTTAGCTTATTGGGTATGGGTAAGGATTTTTTTTTTCATTAAGATAAATGGGTGGATACAAGTAAAGACTATTTTGTACAAATTACATATAGATATATAAATATTATATTCAATTTTATGTTTTCCAAATCACGGTATCAACGCTAATTCATGAAAAAATGTATGTATTTTGTTGTAAGAATAATATTATGTTAAACGTATTACTTTTTTATTTGAATGTTTTGTTATTTAATTCACAAATTGAATTTTGAATTTGTTAGAAGAGATATTTGTGTGTGTGTGTGTTTTTTTTTTTTTTGCTTTATAAAAAACTATTAGGTAGAATTGATTGTATATTTATATTTTGATTTTTATATTAGTAATTGTGATTACATATGTTTGACATAATAAGTTTTAATGGTCTATTTGTAAAAATAATAAAACGATATTAGTATTATTCTTTATTCATCCGCTACCGTTTTGTTACCTGCTAATTTTAATGGGTATGAATAGAATTGAATAATGTAAATTTTTAACGAATAAAGATGGAATATGAATAAGACTAACTTTTAGTATACTTTCCAACCCCTAGGTACCCGTGGACACCCAACCAACGCGATTTCTTTCCAAATATCTGCTCCAGCCACTTAAATTGAGACGTGACTTCTTCAACCAAATCAAAATCTAATTTTGTTCAAATTAAATTATATATGACAGAAAACTCAGCGAACCAAAATTCGATGGCATTCTAATTGAAAACCAAGCCCTTCGATACAATGGATTGATTGTTAATTAAATTTATCACTCTATTTTTAGTAAGAATATTGAATCTATCTGCAGGGGCCTATTAGTTTGAATTCAGATAAAACTGCTAATGAACTGAGTTTGAACGAGTTAGGGCTAATTTGTTGAAATTTAAACATTAAAAACTCAAAATGTCAAGTTAATATGTTTTCATATTATCTCCAATTGATTGACCAGTATGTGATATGTATTAATCATTTTCTTTGATATGACCGTTTGATATATATCTTCTTATTATTTGAAGATTCTGAGAGATATTTCTTTAATTGTAAATTATTTATATTAATGACAATTAAAGACTCTTTAATAGTAAATATTTTCACAGCATGATGCGTTTCCTATTTTGATATTTAATATGGCAGTTTTGTCTTTCTCTCTTTCTTCCCCAATTTATGCAGAGACGTTTCTTTTACCTTTCTAAATATAAATCATCCTATTTCATATTTTTGAGGTATCCATTCAGAAAAAGAAAAGATAATACAATATTTCTGTATCATCTTGAAAAAGCATCTTGCTCATATTATTCCTCTAGATTTTCAATTCACTATTACAATAATATTATTCGATAAATTGCTGGGTATCAAGGAGTTATCATCTGTCGCTTCCATGGTCGTGTCCCAAGAAGTTGACTATCCCGGATTATCTTGGTTGCGATTCCAAATCTTGCACGGTAGAGACGGAATTCGCTTAAGGACAGTGTTTCGCACGATCCGGGTAACACAATTTTAATTATAATTAAATTTTTCTGTTATTATCCGATATCTGTTATTATATTTTAAAGTCAAGAAGAACTAACAATCTTAAGCGAATTTTCTCTTTAATCGGATAAGGCAGGAAGTAATAAATATTTCTTTTGTATACTTTATGAATTCTACTGTTTTTTATTAAAAAATATTTCTTATATCGTTAGACATAATTATTTAGACAAGTCTTTATTCTAAATATTTCTTATAATTTTCTGTTGATTTAAATTGCAGTTATTTTTATCATTATCTCTTCTTTACTCAAAATGGGTCTAGATGATGTTCATACACTCAAACCTGAAAAATTTAACGGATCTGGATTTAATAGATGGATAGAACAAATGGAAGCATGGTTAATTGCATTAGGTTTAATAACTGTATTAGGAAAAACTGCACCATATACAAAAGAAACTGCCAAAGAGGGCAATTCTGAAACTCCCACAGAGGGTGGAAAAGAAACTGTCAAAGAAGACACTTTCAAATCAAAACCTAGTGTTGAGGAAGTAGAGTTTCACTGTCGTTTTAGAATTTTAAGTTGTCTTTCTTATGACCTTTATGAAATATATAGAAAATATGAAAAGGCTAAAGATATATGGAATCCATTAGAGGATGCATATAGTAGGGAAAATGAAGGATTAATAAGATTTACAATTTCTGATTTTCATAGTTATAAAATGGTTGACGAAATTCCTATCAATGATCAGATTCATAAATTTCAAAATATGATTCAAGAAATACATAGAGGTGGAGGGACAAAATTAGATGAAAATTATCAAGTTACTTGTCTCATAGATAAATTACCACCTTCTTGGTCAAAGTTTGCTCAAGATCTTAGAAAATCACAAAATAAACTTGAAATGAGGTCTGTCATTCAATCAATTAGAATTGAAGATCAATTTAAACTTCGACTAGGAAAAGAAGATCAAATGTCATCCAAAGCTTATTTAACTGAAAAGCAAGATAATGCTAAGAATCAACATTTTCAAAATAAGAATAAGAATCACAAGTTTCACGGAAACAAATTCAAGAAAAGTGGGAATATCAACAAAAACAAGTTTAATAAATCAATGAAATTTCCTAGACCCAATCATGAGAAAAAGAATGATAGTGATCAGTTCTGCTACGTTTGTGGCCGAGACAACCATTATGCAAAAGATTGTTTCTATAGAAAGAAAGAGAAGATTGAAACCAACAAGAAGACCCGCTCGAATCAAAATAAATCTCAAGTGAATATGATCGAAACAGAACCCGCTAACTCATCTTTCAGGTTGATATCTATAAATCCGTCTATTAATCTTACTTATACAAATTTAGATTGGTGGTTAGATAGTGGAGCAAATACACATGTATGTGCTAATAAATTTTATTTCTCATCCTATCAGATCTCAAGTGGAAGAAGTGTAACAATAGGCCAATGGAACATCTGTTAAAGTATTAGGCGTTGGAGAAATAAAATTAAAATTCACTTCTGGAAAATATATTATTCTTAGGGATGTACAACATGTGCCAGATATTGGGAAAAACTTGATTAGTGTGTCTTTGTTAGTACAATTAGGATATAAAATAGTTCTTGAATCTAATAAAGTTGTAATTTCTAAGAATGATGTTTTTATTGGAAAAGGATATGTAACAGATGGCTTATTTAAATTAAATGTCATTTCTCATTTAGTTAATGAGGTTTCAATGATTTCTAATGATGAGTCAACTTCCTCAAATGTTGTTCAGAATAGCAATATAAGTAATTCACTTGATAATTGGCATGGTCGATTAGGACATGTGCATTATAAAAAACTTGAAAAAATGTCTCGGCTAAATCTGATACCAAAATTAAAATTAGATCTTAATTCAAATTGTGAAACTTGTGTCCAATCAAAATTGCCAAGGAAGTCATTTAAACCAATTCAATTTAGAGATACCAAAAAATTAGAATTAATTCATAGTGATGTATGTGACTCTAATAGAGGTCTCACCCGAGGTGGAAGTAGATATTTTGTAACATTTATAGACGATTACTCTAAATTTTGTTATACATATCTTATAAAAACTAAAGACGAGGTACTAAATAAATTTGAGAAATTTAAATTAGAAGTAGAAAATCAACAAGAAAAAAGAATAAAATTTTAAGATCAGATCGAGGTGGAGAATATACCTCAAATGAAGTTGCATTATTTTGTGAAAAATATGGAATTATACATGAAGTTACTGCTCCTTACTCACCTCAATCTAATGGTGTTGCAGAACGTAAAAATCGAACATTACTAGACATGGTAAATGCTATGATAATAAGTTTAGGTGTAACTCAAAATTTGTGGGGGGAAGCACTTCTATCAGCCTGTTACATTCTTAACAGAATTCCAGTTAAGGATAAAAATAAAACACCATATGAATTTTGGAAAGGATATCCTCCTAGACTTAATTATGTTCGTGTTTGGGGATGTTTAGCAAAAGTAAGGATTCCTGAACTAAAAAGAAAGAAAATAGGACCGAAAACAGTAGATGCAATTTTTATAGGATATTCACTAAATAGTAATACATATAGATTTCTAGTTATTAAATCTGAAATAAGTGAAATATCAAATGATACAATTATAGAATCTAGAGACGCTATTTTCTTTGAAAATAATTTTCCATTTAAGAATATTAATTCTACTAATTTACCATCTACATCAAAATCTATTCCATCAGCATCTGTTTCAATATCAAATCAAGATTATTCACTGGAACCAAGAAGAAGTAAAAGAGGAAAAATAGGAAAGAATTTTGGTGAAGAATATATAACTTATTTAATTGAAGATAATCCAAAATCTTATGAAGATGCAATGCGATCTCCAGAAGCATCATTTTGGAAGGAAGCAATTAATAGTGAAATTGAATCTATTATCAGTAATAATACTTGGATATTAACTGATTTACCTCCAGGCACTAAAGTTTTAGGTTGTAAATGGATTTTTAAAAAGAAACTTAACACAGATGGAACAATAGAAAGGTTTAAAGCCAGATTAGTAGTACAAGGTTATAAACAAAAAGCCGGTATAGATTATTTTGATACTTATGCACCAGTTGCAAGAATAACTACAATCAGAATTTTACTTGCATTAGCATCAATATATAAACTTTTGATACATCAAATGGATGTAAAAACTGCATTTTTACATGGAGATCTTGAAGAAGAAATTTATATGCAACAACCAGAAGGATATATAGCCAAAGGACAAGAGAAAAAAGTTTGTAGATTAGTTCGATCTTTATATGGTTTAAAACAAGCTCCAAAACAATGGCATGAAAAATTTGATAATGCAATGTTATCACTTGACTTTCAAATTAATGAATCGGATAATTGCCTTTATTATAAAAGGGAAAATAATGAATTTATCATATTATGCCTTTATGTAGATGACATTCTAATTCTTGCTCCAAATATAGAATTAATAAATAAAGCAAAGTTAATGTTATCACAGAATTTTGATATGAAAGATTTAGGAGTAGCTGACGTTATTTTAGGAATGAAAATTATTAGATCTCCTAGTTCAATTATATTATCTCAATCTCATTATACTCAATCAATCATTGATAAATTTGGATTTTCTGATTTAAATCCAGTAAATACACCATATGATCCTAATTCATATTTGTATAAAAATAAAGGCGATCCAGTAGAACAAGAAAAATATGCTCAAATTATAGGTTCTCTTATGTATCTAACTAATAGAACTAGACCCGATATATCATATGCAGTTTCAAGATTAAGTAGATATACAAATAATCCAAATAAAAAACATTGGATAGCATTACAAAGAATTTTTAAATATCTTAAAGGAACTACATCATATGGTCTTAAATTTATAGGTTATCCATCAGTTTTAGAAGGATTTACTGATGCCAATTGGATATCAGATTCTTTAGATATTAAATCCACAACAGGATATGTATTTCTTTTAGGAGGTAGTGCAATCTCTTGGCAATCAACTAAGCAAACAATTATTGCTAAAAGCACAATGGAAGCTGAATTAATTGCTCTAGATACCACTTGTACAGAAGCAGAGTGGTTAAAAGAATTATTATCAGATATACCTTTAATTTCTCAACCAATTCCATCTATATTAATTAATTGTGATTCTAGAGCTGCTATCGAATTTTGCAAGAAAAAGTTAATAAATTCGAAATTAAACAGACATATAAAGAGAAGACAAAAATCAATTAAACAAAATATAAAAAATGAAATTGTTACAATTCAATATGTAAGAACAGAAAACAATCTTGCTGATTGCTTTACTAAAGGATTAAATAGGACAAAAGTCCAAAATTCATTGAGGGGGATGGGATTATGCCCATAATGGGTCATCTTACGGTGGCAACCCAATCTCTGATAGGCGATCCTTGAAAGAGATTCAATGGGTAATAACAAACTGATAAGTTGGCCAAAAGAGTACACAATTTTTTAGGAGCATAGACTCCGACCCCATCCCTATGGTGAGTGTGCTCTATACATGTAGATGATAGGATGAGCATTTTAGCTCTTAATGAGGACCGAGGCGATATTTTCTGCAGGATATGAATCTACACATATCCTTGGTAGGAACTCACCTATATGAGAGTGTCTGTATACGGCCGCGGTGCAAGGCATGGGTAAGCCTTCAAGACTCTCATGAAAAATCCAAGGTAGTTGCGTACGGCCATTTAATGCGCTAACTGTGATGAGAATCTCCATATTGTGTGTATGGTAGTGGAATTTGGGACAAAGGAACGAGTTCAAGACGTAGTTCTCTCTGTTTCCTCCAAATATAAAACTATCAATACTAGATGAAGTTCAAAGTTTGTAAACTACTTCATTGATGTGCAATAGATATCCAGCAATTTAGTTCTATAAATTTCAATCATTTGATATTCCTAAATTTTGAGTTTTGTGGGGGATTGTTGAAATTTAAACATTAAAAACTCAAAATGTCAAGTTAATATGTTTTCATATTATCTCCAATTGATTGACCAGTATGTGATATGTATTAATCATTTCCTTTGATATGACCGTTTGATATATATCTTCTTATTATTTGAAGATTCTAAGAGATATTTCTTTAATTGTAAATTATTTATATTAATGACAATTAAAGACTCTTTAATAGTAAATATTTTCACAGCATGATACGTTTCCTATTTTGATATTTAATATGGCAGTTTTGTCTTTCTCTCTTTCTTCCCCAATTTATGCAGAGACGTTTCTTTTACCTTTCTAAATATAAATCATCCTATTTCATATTTTTGAGGTATCCATTCAGAAAAAGAAAAGATAATACAATATTTCCGTATCATCTTGAAAAAGCATCTTGCTCATATTATTCCTCTAGATTTTCAATTCACCATTACAATAATATTATTCGATAAATTGCTGGGTATCAAGGAGTTATCATCTGTCGCTTCCACGGTCGTGTCCCAAGAAGTTGACTATCCCGGATTATCTTGGTTGCGATTCCAAATCTTGCACGGTAGAGACGGAATTCGCTTAAGGACAGTGCTTCGCACGATCCGGGTAACACAATTTTAATTATAATTAAATTTTTCTGTTATTATCCGATATCTGTTATTATATTTTAAAGTCAAGAAGAACTAACATAATTTGTGTTCTATTCAGTAAAATACTGACTCGAGTTTACTCAAGTTGAGAAGACAAAATCGAGCTGAAAACATAACTCGTGATCAAATTTACGTCCGGCCTATACATGGGATTTTTACCCTGAAACCCCTCTGACAAGGGATGGGAGTAGGGGTGCAAACAGATCGGATAATATCCAACCGTATCTGAATCCGTATTTGAAAATTTGATATGAATATCTGATATTCGAATATCCGTGCGGATACTGATACGGTATGTTTTTGAATTTTAATTATCTATATCTGAATGGTAGATATCTATATAGTGTAATATATATTATGAAAATATTTATGTTTATATCTATGGATATCCGATTCGAATCCGTATCCGAAAAATAAAATCGGATATGGATATGGTTTTATCACTATCCGATCCGTTTGGACCCCTAGATGGAAGACTAAGAGTTACTTAGTTGGGTTTTGTTGGGATCATATGTGGTCTGACTCTAAGTAACTCGAGTTCGCTAACGAGCGAGGCGAATCACGAGTTACGTACAAACTGTTTGTTTAGCCAGTGTGATCCGATGGACATCGTATCTAGTTAGAACCGTTCGATCCGCATCATAATTATCGCAGATAGCTTCAAAATCCATGCAGATTGTATACACACGAATCTTGACACTGATTATACAGTCCCAACTACTATTAGAATTATCACCGTCTGATTTACAAAAGAAAAAAAAAATAGCCGTCAATAACAACTAATTATTCTCTATCTTTGTAAAATGCTTAGCAGCGGCTGCTCAGTGTCTAACAACTCTCTCTTGCTTTCTTTAATTAATTAAACATATATATTCTTAATGGTATATATTCATTTTTGCAACCGAAAAACATGTGACGCTTTTAAGATCAAAAGAAATCATTATGGAGATCCACCAAATCTACAACTATAAACTGCTTTACATATAAAATGGCAAAATGTCAAAATATATATACGGTTCTTGGCCGGTGAGAAGATTTTGTTCCTTAAACAACATGCTCTCTGGTATATATATATGCATAATGCATGTGCTTAATAGATATGCGATAAGAGTAGGTCTAATGGGTATCGGATCTATTTTTAGGTCTAATTAGCTCTGTGCACATGGAAATTAAAACAAACTTGTACAGATTTTAATTAGTTCGCATGAATGTTGATACAGATCGAATGGTCATTGCATCCATCGAACTAAAGTAAGTCCAATGGGCATCGGATCTACTCGAATTCAAGAGATATACAGAATAATGTTAAGAGACTAATCATTATGCAATTAAATAAATAAAAATTGTAAATAATATTATTGTTATTAATTTTTTTACAAATATAAATAATTAGTTAAAACTAAATATAGTTTCACAAGTAGAACTAGGGTGTTCTTAAGTTCATCAAGCTCTTTTGTGGACTCAACTCTAAAACCTATCGGATTGGCTCCAAACGACGAATCCAAACTATTGAAATCCATCTACCTTATGAGTGATACGCCTATATATGAAAATTTTAAAATTTCAAACTAGTTTTGTAGAGTCAAGTGGTAAAAAAAATGTTCAAAAAATGAATGCATTAAAATTAATTTATAAACATTTTAATCTTGACCACTCGACTTTACACTAAATTAATTTGAAATTAAAAAAAAATCATGTAGACGCATCACTCATAAGCTAGATGGATTTCAACAGTTTGAATTCGTCATTTAAAATCAATCCAATAGATTTTAGAGTTGAGTTCTCAAAAGAATTTGGTGAATTTAATTAGAATACCCTAGTTCTACTCTATTTTCACATCTAATTAGCAATATCTGTCATAATTTTAATTTTAAAAATAAGTGATTTAATTTAAAAAAAGAAGCAATTTGTTTTTTTTTTTTTCTTAAGAAGCCTAGCTAATGTGATTATGTGAAGCTACCAACAACAGAAGCAAAATCCAAATGATTAAGAAATATCTTCTCCAGCCGCTTAAATTGATTTACAGAAAGAAAGATTAAAATAGCAGTCAATATTAACAACTAAATATTTTTTTTCTCTTTCTAAAATCCTTAGCAGCGGCTGCTTGTTAAGTGTCTAAATATTCTCTCTTGCTTTCTTTAATCAGACACTGTCCGGTATTCATGTTTGCAACCGCAAAACATGTGACACTTTTAAGATCAAAAGAAAGATTATAGAGAGGCTAGAATCTTTAGATCAAGTGATTTTTTTTACCTATTTAAAATAATAGCAAAAACTATTTTTAAAATTAATCTATAAATATATTTTTATATGAAGATCAAGTTGAACGAATTAGATCAACTGGTTTGTGCTTAATAGATATACAAAGTAATGTTAAAGACTAATTATTATTCAATTAAATAAGCAGAATTTTACAGATAAATTTTTTTTTTTTACAAATATAGATAATTAGTTATTTAAAAATAAATTTAATTTCATTATTTTCGGTTGTTAAATAATAAATATGTATGCATTCCAAATATCAAAATACAATATATTATAAGTTTATAATTAAAAACAAGTACCTTTATCAATGCCAAATATAGAACAGTCAATTTGTAGGATGTACTTAAAAGAAAAAATTATATGCACACTTTATAATACATGCAACTAATCAATTTGTAAGTCGAAAACAATTGTTGGAAACAGGAATGCTGGTAGAAATTAACATATAAGTCCATGTTTGACACTTTAACTGTGCACGTGGGAAAATAAAAATTCAGTTCAAAATCCATTACCGTTTTCATTCCCGCTTGTAGGCAATTTGATGTTCTATAAAAGCCGTCCAATTCATATCAACATTCGTACAAACACCTCAAAAATTCTTGCAGATCAAGCAAAGATGAAGCTACCAAATGTGCTGAACTATAAAAGGAAAATGGAGTGGGTCCGATGCCGATCGGACCTACTTTTAGGTTCAACGAGCTCCACAACCGTCCAATCCTTCTTAAGATCTGTGTGCACGAAAATTAAAGTAATTTGCACAAAATTTAAAACATTGCACACAAATTTTAAAGCAGATTGGACCTACTCTCTCTAAGTCCTATAAAAGATCTAAGAACAAAGTTTAAGGAGATCAAATCAAGGGTTACTTGACCCGGTATGATGTCCCCCAATAGAGGAGACATTATTGAAATTTTCTAAGAGCATGCATGGAAGCACTTAATGGCTATGGCCAATGAGCAAACAGAGCAGAAAACAATCTAATTAGTAGTTTGAAAGCCTATGTGAATTAAATATAAAATATATAAAAAAAATTAATAGCCTTTAATAATATAAGGCTAGTTAGTTTGATATAATGTTATGCATGTGCTCCTCAAGTTGGAGTTAGTTATTAATAGATAATTAGTTTATGTTTATCTACTCTCATTAGCTTAATTGGCCAGATTAAGATATCATAATGATATAAAAATACACATC
Source organism: Carex cristatella (assembly GCA_024447775.1). NCBI lineage: Eukaryota > Viridiplantae > Streptophyta > Magnoliopsida > Poales > Cyperaceae > Carex > Carex cristatella. The sequence continues at coordinate 2,451,944 of JAJHPF010000010.1, forward strand.
CCATGTGACCAAAATGCTATGCCTAAATGCAACTAAACAACAAAAATAAAAATAAAAAGGTTTAATAACATGTTAGATTATTTAAAGGCTGTTTTGAGCAAGCTGTCTATTGTGTTGTCTACATGTCCCTCAAATGTCTCCCACAAAGATATATATATATATATAAAGAGAGAGAAAATCTTGAGCAAGCAGAAATTAAAGCACCCCCAGTTTTTCTTTTAGATTACGTGAACAAAGATATCTTTTCATACTATAAAATAATCACACTTTAATTTCTCCGTCTAGAATCACTAGGGGTGTCAATAAAAACTGTTTACCCATTTATCCTATCCGTATTATATTTGATAATTCGATAAGACGGATATAGGTAAAGTTTTTTTTTTCCGTTAGCTTATTGGGTATGGGTATGAGTATGGGTAAGAATTTTTTTTCGTTAGCTAAACGGATATGGGTACGGATAAAGACTATTTCATATCCATTAGGTAACAAGTAATTATATAAAATAATTACATATAGATATATAAATATTATATTCAATTTATTCAATTTTAAGTTTCTCATATCATTGTATCAACGTTAATTCATGAGAAAATGTATACATTTTGGTGTAAGATTAATATAATATTAAACATATTACTTTTTTTATTTGAATGTTTTATTATTTAATTAACGAATTGAATTTTGAATTTGTTAGAAGAGATATTTGAATTTTTTTTTATGTATAAAAAAGTTATTAGTTAGAATAGATTGTTGTATTTTGATTTTTATATTAGTAATTGTGATTGCATATGTATGACATGATGAGTTTTGATAGTATATTTGTAAAAATAATAAAATCATTATATTAGTGTTATTCGTTATTCACCCGCTTCCATTTCGTTACCCACTAATCTTAACGGGTACGGATAGGGTAGGGTAACGCAAATTCTTAACGGGTAAGGGTAGGGTATGGGTAAGATCAACTCTTAATGGGTATGGATATGAAAATGCTTCCACCTTATCCGTATCATACACATTAACACCCCTAAGAATCACACTTTCATTTTAGAACTTGATCCTTGAGAATTTACCATGTAAATTATATATGCATATTATAAGCTTTGTGTACATGGATTTCCTTTTATACATGCGGAATAGCACACAACTAATTTTGGAACCAAATCTTCTATCATTCTGTGGGTACGAAATTTTTACCTCTAAAGTTACTGATATGTAGATCTGAAGTGGATCCAGAGCAAAACTATATTTAATATTTAAATATCAAAACTCACCGCAGACTCACGTGACAGTGACTTTAGGAGTAGAAATTTCCAGCCCACATGAGGCCAGTGATCCGATTAGGCTAATTTTCATTAGAAGATGTGATGCTAATGAAAACTAATTTAAGCATCTTTAAGCTCCAAGGTAGAAATGTTTCAAAGTAGAAGGAATTTAAAGAAAATTTTGGCTCTACCAATGTACGTTTGAACAAATTTTAATGCACATAATCATCAAAATTAAATTCAAAAATTTTAAAAATAAAAAATAAAAAATAAATGTAGACATGTTATTGTACTTATGAATTTGGTTGTATATAAGTTTCATATAATTTTAGTTTAATTTTAATATTCATCAAATGCAATTAAAGTTGCTTGATTATATGAAAAATAGAACTTTAGAGTACTGTTCACGTATCTCAAACAAGTAATTTTTCGTTGTACAAATCTCGAAATAATTTAACAGCTAAATTTGAAAAAATAAAACTTTTATAATACTGTGAGCAGATTCGAATCTTGCATAAGTATGCATTCTATCTCTATGTCCATAATAAAACAAACAAAAATCTTTTCAGGAAAAAAGAAAACAATCCCATAATTAAACAAACAAAAAATGATCGATGTCCATGAACACGTGGCCCCACCGACCCATTTCTTCTCCTTTCCCCAATCCCCATCCACATGTTCAGCACCATGATCCGAACGACCCGGTCCGGTCCAACCCGACCATATGTCCCGGTCCAAATCGGCTTCCGGTCCACTTGGACCCCACCTGTCTCTCCTTGATCAGACAGCTGCCTTTTTCCCTGCCACCCACACTGCCTACACACCGAAGCTTCAAATCAAAAGTTTATATGGATCCTCTGTCACCGCTTCCATGTTACTATTCCTGTAGAGGCTCACTGCTACATGAGTAATGAACAGAAGTTAATATTACAGTGACCCGCTACACAAAGGAGATATACAATTGTAATGTAGAGTTTGGACACGTATTCACCTAGTGCCTGGATTCTCTCTCTTTTCCCTACCTTCCGTTACAAGTCTCCAAAGACTATAAAACACAAGTCTCTTTTGGTCCCTTTCAATTAGAAATTAAAACACATCCCCTTCTTGTTTCATCAAACTAGAAATAATTCGGATCCTCTCAAGGAAACAACACACAAGAAAAGAATTAACTAGAGCAACTTCTTTTTTCTAAGGTTGAATTGAATATATTTTGAAGTTGAGTTGCAATGGAAGGAAAATCGAGCTACGGCCGCAACGTGGAGTATCTCAAGGCCACAGAGTTAAAACTCGCGCCGCCGGGTTTCGACACACAGGAAGCTACATCGGCAATCACCACACGGTCTAAGAAACGGGCGATATCAGGGCCTAACGATCAAGATTCAAAATCTAAGTAAGATGACATCCAAACATATATGAATTTATAATCAAACAATCTCACAATTAATTGACAATTGTGTTGTTTTCAATTAGGCATGTATATATTTTCTGACATATTTATGGTACATATGACGACAGGGTACAAGCGGTCGGATGGCCACCGGTACGTGCGCAGCGCATGAATAGTTTTCGTGCTAGAAGAAATGAAGCGGTTGATGAGATTGGTGGTGTGTATGTGAAGGTTAGCATGGATGGTGCTCTTTACTTGAGAAACATAGATCTAAAGATTCTTCATGGTTATAAAGAGCTTAGGATTATATTGGAAGGCATGTTCAAGTGTTCTTCTCTAGGTAAGAATATAAGCATATGGATATATTTATTGACCTATATTATATGTTTAAGCAATTTTGTGGGATTTGTGTATTAATTATAATTGTTTTGTTATGGTTGTGTTATAGGAGGGGCAGAAGGTTATGATGAGAAAGGACATGCCATCACTTATGAAGATAAAGATGGAGATTTGATGCTTGTTGGAGATGTACCATGGGAGTAAGTATTGAATTTTATTTTTTATTTTTTTCTTATTTCTGGGCTTCCATGCTCTTTTGGAAAGGAAAAAAAAATAATATAATAGAATTAGCCAGAACCAGGAAAGGAAAGAGCATACAATCACAACTTACTTTTTGGATAGCATGTTGTTAATACAATGGGGGGGGGTGTTGGGCGCAAATGGCTTTGGAAAAGGTCACATCGAAAGCCGCATTTAAATCGTCCGATCAGCATCGAAATTCATTAAACATTTAGATTCAAAGAGCAATTTAAATTTATTAAGTTTTAAATATATTTGCACGAATCTCAATGCAAATCGGACGTTTAATCCCAATCCCTAATACAATGGATATATATTTGGTAATTAATTATACAATGAATGATATTGTATATGCTAGCTATAAGAAAAATAAAATTGGCAAATAAATTAATTAATTATCTCTTTAATTTGTGCTTTGTAGGATGTTTGTATCTTCATGTCAGAGGTTGAGGATAATGAAGGGGTCTGAAGCTAGAGGTTTAAGCTGATGAAAAATAATAATTATATTAGTCCAAAAATTAATGAAAAGAAGAAAAGTTTAAAGGAAGTTATAGAAGCAATGAAATTTGCAATATATATTTTTTTCAATTTTTAGGAAATTAGGTACCTGTATTTTTTTTTGTCAGTGTTATAATTTACATGTGTTTCTCATATATATATTTCAGGTTTCTTTTTTAGTACTGATTAGAAGAGGCACTAAAATGATATATGTGAATATAGCAAAAAAGGATTGTAAGAAAAAGAGTCATGTAATATAATTAAATTTTGCAGCAATGATATTGAAATTGAAAGCAAATTAATTATTTGTTCTTGGTAGAAATTTGTGAATAACTAATATTGCCATTAACACTTTTTTACTCTGAATATGCATGTAATATACACATGCTTTTAAATTTCCCCTCTTTGGTATATTAAATTCAAAAGAAGTCAGTTTGAATTGTGAATGCATGTTTAAGTAGGAATAATTAAGATTTAATAAAATATTAATTAAAAGGTTGTAATTAATCCCCATGAACAAGTCACAAAAAAAATCATATAAAACTATTTGAGCGAGAAAGTTTATTTAGGTGTTCAAATGGGGGACCGGAACTTAGAACTTCAAGGACCAAACACAATTTTTTATTACTTTGCCGACCATGTGACATTTTTGTTACTCATTAATAAAGAAAGGAATTTCATGTATACCCTCTCGAAAAATCTCGAAATTGCGTATTTTTTCCTCTAAATTTATAGTATCATAATTACCATTTTAAATTTCATAAACTCACATATTGAAAATTTATTAACTTTTCTATTAAAATTATTTTAAATTTATAAAGTACCCATATGATATTATGAGTTTTATAAAAAAAAAAAAATAGTCAATAAATTGGTAAAATTTGTGATTTTTGTAAATTTAAATGTTAAATATGATATTATGAATCTTAGAGGGAGAAATCCGGAATTCTAGATTTTTTTTTTTTTTTAAGAGCATCCCATAAAGAACGAGAAAAGAGAGGAAAGTTAGCTACAACAAATCCTGCTGTGGCTCTCCAGTTTACACGCTTCCCCGCCAAATCATAATTAACATTACCTACAGTACCTCTAATTTTGTTTAGAGACCCTAACCGTCAGATCTTTTGGCACGAATATTAAAAAAATCAAGGTTATCTGGATTTAATCCGACGGTTCCGTTAAAACACAAAATTTGAGGTACTTCAGGGGATCTGGACAGACAAATCAAGCCTCTCTTCCTCTCTCAAACCACCTCACAATTTCACGCTCACTTTATCTTCTCAAAACCTTTTTCTCTCTCGCTTTCGCTTTTCAATTTCTCAGTTCTTACCAACTGAATTCAAATTTCTTTAGTCAGTACCAAATGGAGCTCGCTAGGGTTTCATTTTTTCAGACAAACAAGACAACTCCAGCCCCCATTCTCTCTCCTTCCAAGGCCCCTTTTCTGGTGCGCAAATTTCTCTTTAACTTGCTTTTTTTTCTTTTTCTTTTGTTTTTTTTCCTTCTCTCTTTTTGTACCTTTATTTTGCGTTAATTCTCGGTAATGATTAAAAAGGTTAGTGCATGAATCAATGTAGGGAAGCAATGCTAGGAAAAGCCGGGTGATTTGTTCAAAGGTAGTATTAAACTAAATTATCAAAATAAAGGTAGTATTAAACTATCAATTTGATTACCGATTGCAATCTTTCATATCTAGAGAGATTTCATGATGCATATTTTATTCATACCTCCATTTTGAATGAGAAAAGAACAAAAATATATATATATATCTCTTATGTTGCATGGTCATCATATATGGTATCTCAGGCAAATCAGATGACAGTATCAATCACTGGGGCAACTGGATTTATTGGTCGAAGATTGGTTCAGAAATTGATTTCAGGTTGGCATTATCAAAAGTCATAGCCAAATGAAAATAATATAAACTATAACAAATATAGAGAGATTTATTAGAAATGTTGGCCTGCTATATTCCTGATAAAAAGATAATAATGATGCAGATGATCATAAGGTGCATGTTTTAACAAGATCTAAGTCACAAGCACGAGTAGTATTTCCTGGTAAGAAGGTAAATGATCTTTCTTTTTTTTTGGTTTGAGAACTATCATCTATCTTCTTGATTAAAATATTAAAGCAAAATGAGAAAAGGAAAGATTTAATTTTACGAAGAAAAAAGGGGAACAAGGACCTTATCATTTCCTTGCAATCTGGAATAAGCTCTTATATGACATCAAACAATGTTCCAATTTCTTTCAATGAATCTTCAAACTACCCTATAAATTAATTCCTCAAGAATAAAAGTCCATAAATTTGGCATGTTGTCAAGCATATTTTTTTTTCTGGAGAAGGGTACAAAGGATAGTTCTCATGTTTCTTAGTTACGTAACTAAAGGATATTTTCCAAATTACGAGAATAATGTAACTTATAGTTTCATTAAAATTGAGTCTTTGGAGACCTCCTCTGAACTATCTAATAAACAATTTCAGAGCAAAAGTATTCTGGAATTCTAATTGCGGAGGAAGGAGAATGGGAGCAATGCATACAAGGATCAACTGCTGTGGTGAACCTAGCTGGTTTGTCCATTAGCACTAGGTGGTCGCCTGAGGTTAATTTTTTTGTATTTTCTTTTCCATTGTTTTGGGAAACTTGAAGTTTAATTCAGCCTCAATCCAGATTGGATATTTGTGTAAAATTTCAAATAGTGCAGTAAATTTCAAGTTTAACATAAAGAGGGGGTGGGGGTTAGTGATAGATGGTGACTGGATATGAAGTCGTGTATTATTATAAAATTTCTGACATTCCATCAAAATACAGATCAAGAGGGAGATTAAACAAAGCAGAATCAATGCTACTTCAAAGGTACTTGATATTTGTCTTCGTTTTTCCTCTTTTATTTTCAAAATTTGCAGTACGTTAGTGATTTTTGTTGATGTGAAAAATTGTTTAAAGGTTGTAGATTGTATAAATAAGGCACCTGCTGATTTGAGACCGTCAGTCTTGGTTAGTGCAACGGCTGTTGGTTATTATGGTAGGTCAAAATTCACTAATGGATATAATTTAACTTTGTAAAAAATAAAATATAAAAATAAAGAAAGGCGAAAAGCCTCACCCACACCAATAACTTTGTGAAAAAAGTGACATTAAAATTTATCATTTACTTTCTGATTCACAGGTACAAGTGAAACACATAGCTTTGATGAGAAGAGCCCATCGGGAAAGGATTACTTGTCAGAGGTAATGATCTCATTTCTAGTATAGCATTTTTACCAAGATAAATGTAGATTTAAGTTATGGCATATCATTTTGAGTGGTGAAGTTGTAATTTTTCAGGTTTGTAGAGAGTGGGAAGCAAAAGCACGAGAGGTGAATAGTGATGTTAGATTGGTACTAATTCGGATTGGTGTTGTTCTTGGCAAGGATGGTGGTGCTTTAGGTTTCTACTTTTTGAATATTTTATTGTATAACATTTTAGTATTCTTAACCAGGAATATCATACTACAGTGTTTATTTCCAGATAGTATCAGTATTAGCTGGCACAACTCCAAACCAAACCAATATAAGGAAAAAATTCAAATTTTATAAATAAACCTTTGTTCTGTACATTATTTCATACATATGATAAACAAGATGACTGAATTTCTATTTTATGAATTTTACAGCAAAAATGATACCTCTCTTTATGATGTTTGCGGGTGGACCTCTCGGTTCAGGACAGCAGTGGTACTTTTCTCCGTTTTGCATGTTTCATTTGAGTATATTTCATATTAGTTAATTAGTTATTCTGATTAATATGTCGATCTGATGCTTGGATTTCAAAAAGGTTTTCATGGATACACCTCGATGATTTGGTGAACCTCATCTATGAGTCCCTAGTAAATCCTTCTTATAAAGGTAGTGACCATGCTTGCTACTTCAAAAACTAGAAAAATACACTCCAGGATCTGACATCTAACATCTGAAGTTAAAATCTCAGGAGTAATCAATGGAACGGCCCCACATCCTGTCAGATTGTCAGAAATGTGTGACCAACTAGGTCAAGTTACTGGCCGGCCCTCTTGGCTGCCTGTGCCAGAATTTGCACTTAAAGCAGTTCTTGGTGAAGGGGCCTCAGTGGTATTATATCTCATTCTTTCAATCTTTCTATTACAGGGATTTATGTTCAGTCTATATTCTTTGTTGAAATGTTTACTATTGGCAACTAAGCGTGATGTAAATCGGATTTCAGGTTTTGGATGGACAGAGAGTGCTTCCAGTGAGAGCACAAGAGCTAGGGTTTTCTTTCAAGTACCCTTATGTTAAGGATGCACTTCGTGCTGTCATCAACGAGAAGTAACGACTTCTTTTAATCTTATAGAGTTCCAAAATACATGATTTTTTTATGTATGTCTGAAATGTGTAATTGATCATGAAAAGTAGAACTTTTCTTTATTAAAATTTCTTAAAAAAATTGTACAAGATGAAAATAAACCCCACCAATATGATCTGTATTGTTAGTTTGCCTTTTGGTTTCTCTTGTTCCTTCATGAACCTAGTAAGGTTTGTAAAAGCAGTTCCTTCATGAATTTCATCCCTTCAATTATGATTGGGTAATATGAGAAGCAATTTTAAATAAAGAACACGAGCATCAAACGACATTATAAACCGGATGTATTGCTAATAGCAGTTGTAAAAATGGATGAATACATGTGGTTGATTGCTTGTCACTTCATTTGAATCTCTCCTTGGATATAGGCTAGTAAGGTTCTTCAAAGCAGATACATAAAAAATAGTGAAAAAATAGCATTGACCGAATTATGAGAGAATAGTGTTAATTTTATGCTATTCGGATCAATAAAAATATTTGTTTGGATTGTATAACTAGAATAGTAGAATAATTAATTCTATCGATCTTAGCTTGAAGTTGGCAATTTAATACAAATGTAACTTTACTCCACAATCAAACATGACCGAATTGTCTCATCAGTTAGGATTGCTCTACAAATGAGAATAGCAGAGCTATTCCGAGATCAGTCATCCAAACATGAATAGCAATTTACTGAATAGAGAGAGGCAAGCACAAGGAACACTAAACAGACACATGTTTTGACCTCACTCTTGGAAATGAACTTCACTACCATATAAATCACAAATATTTTCTTCTTCTTTTTCATAATTTACCAGGACTTAAAATAAACAGATCATGCCATTGAAAATAGTTACTCAGCAAATTTGCATAGTATAAGAGACTATGAAGCAGACAGATTGTGTTTTCTGTACTAGCAAAAGAAAGAGAATGCCAACTTAAGAAAGTATGCATGTCAAAGAAACATTTATTTATTAGTGCTCTTGATATCAGACATGCTAAACAAGGTGTACAAAGAAAACAGATGCACCAAAGAAATGCTTAGCATTGCTTCAAAAAATAAAGCTCAACTCATTCTTCCTTTCCATAGTCATAAACAATCTCGATCTGCATGAGAAATAATATAAAGGGTTAATATCCTTATATCCACATCAATGAAATGGATAAAGAATTTTCAGACAGGTCTATAGAATGTGCCTATGCTGCTTTATAAAGCCCACTATTAGTTTCTTCCAATTTACATTGGCATGTAGCTATCAATGTATAAATATGAAAATAATATCTTACCCCTTCAGGTGGTGGAGGGTTCCTAGTAAATTTGGAGCCACCAGGAGCCCAAGGCACTGCAAATGGAAATTAAATAAAATAATTAATGAAAATACCATAAGAAAACTTAAAACAGAAACTGTCTGAAATAATTGAAGCTCCAAAGAGCAGAGCATCGTCTTCCAATCCTTATAAACCTGAACATCAATTCAGGTGTATTTCTTTGTTTATAGCTTGAAGCCAGTTTAAATGAAATACAATTCAAATTCAAGCTCAGTAAGAGCATTACCATTGTGAGAACATGGATCAAAATTCAAAACATGAAGCACCAATTCAATTTCAGAGAGATTCAGAACATAACAAGAGAAGGATCAGGGTACTGGAATATTTCAAATTCAAATCCAATATGATAATTGAAAATTTGAGAAGATAACTCCAGAAAACCAAGGCATGAAAGGACGAATCAGTTAAAGATATTTTAACATACCGATATAAGGATCAGGATGCTGGAAACTTCTAAAATGTGCTTCTGCATTGTCAATAAGCCTGTCAATTGCGTCTAGGTCTTCCTGAAAATTCCCCAAATTAATAAAAATATTTTAATTTTACACATTACCCTACAAAACAACAATAATCATGTGCAACCCCTTCAAGACTGGATAATGACATTATAAAGTACCACAATCTTCCCATGTAAAGACACCTCTTCTGCTCATTTCTTCTTAAGTGCCCATATTGTTCCTTAGTCTCCAAATATTTGTAGGGATGAACAGTGGATGGATCACCTCAGGCATCAGCACATGTGTGATATTTTCATGTTTAGTATGGGTGTGTTACATTTCAAGAAGTATGAGAGATATTCCTTATTTCACAGAACTGTTACAGTACATTCAACTAGCAGCACACATAAAGCTACCATTTATTTAAACCACAAAAAGCAACCAACAGAACTACAAAGAACTTCATTTTATGTAATTCTTAGGACAGAAAAACAAACTACCAGCATCTAATAGACCCTATATCAAACTGGTCACAATTTTGATGTATGTATAATTTCAATTATCTAACTGGCATAATGAAAACAAATCACAAATGGAAAACATATATGAACACAAATGTCTCAATATCTCCTTGTAGCTCATGAAAGATAAAATCAATTGTGCCAATCATACTATAAAATGACAGGAGATAATGCACTGACACATAACAAAATGAACAGTACATTTAAGTGAAAATAATAAAAGAAAAGAAAGAAGCACATACCACATGCCTATTTGCCTCAAACTTCTCTCTCAGTTCTGATGCCTAGAGAACAAAATTACGAATTTGAGTTAGTCTAAAAGCCTCCAATCTAGCCATAAACAAAATACATAATAACTTGGAAGACAACAAAAATATGTCTCCTAGCCTCCTAAAATCTTCCCTTTCATTACAAATTGCAGTTCTGTAGCCAGTAGCACAGTACTATAGCATTTACCTTTATATCCTGAAGCAACAAATAGGAACATATATCTAAACGCTTCTCACTTCAAAACAAGGTAAGTTAAAACCACCCACCATTAACCAATTCAATCAACAGTCAGACACACCATTGTCCATGAAGGGAGAAAAAGACAAAAGCAATAAAAAACGGACGCAATCGGCTTAAAACCCCCCAGATCTCGATTACACAGTTCCAAAACCCAGATTCTGAAACACGATCATTGCAATTAACAAAAAGTGGTAGATGAGAGGGGAAACAGTACATCTTGGTAGAAGATGTGGCGATGCACAGCCCAGTTGAGACTGTCCTTGAGAGCGTTGCGATAAAGGATGCGCACGCGCTCCTTCTGCCCCGCTCGCCGCGCCAGATAACCCGCTGCTCCGGTGATGCTCATCTCTCTCTTTCTCTCTCTCCGATCCGAGTCTCGGCTGCGTTGTTTGGTACAAGGTAAAATCTGTAAGAGGAGAAACGACGGGTCAGATCGGCCCATTGGGCCTAAATTGTAGTTTATTTAAATCTATAGAGCCTTATTCGTTGCACTAACAATTGGGCTAATTTGATTGTGGTAGGTATTTTCTGAATAGACGGCGCAACCTAACTTTGTGGTGTGCTGTGTGGCTTTCTTTTTGTTTCTTCTCCTTCTGTCTTGTAGGACTATTTCTGTCAGGGGTGAACTCACGTGCATCCAGGAGAGGCAGTTGTCTCTCTGGATTTTGCGTTTTAATGGAGATCAGGACATTTTGATCTACTCTGTCTCTTTCTGGAAAAAATTTTGCCCCCCTCCACTGGATGTTTAATTTGTAGTTCGGGTTAAATTTAGAGTAAAAATTAAAATAGAATTCTTCAATTATGATTAATAATTAGAATTATATATTAAAATATCAAAAATTACAAGTCAGAGCATTGAAAAGTATAAATTAAAGCATTATTTTTTATTAAGTACTTAATTAGTTAATGGATTTGAACCCGATTAGTTATTTAAACCCAGTTCGATTATTTTTTTTACTGATTTCTACTGATACTTGGATATTTTGATGTTATTTGTGTCTTGATGCTTACTTATAGCTTTGTTTCGGTTACCTTAGTTATGATCTTTAATTCTATTTTGTAACCATTCTGAGAAGAGTTCTAGTTGCTTGGAACTCTTTTTAAATAAAATAGTTCTATCGTTTCTAATAAAATCGGTGGGTTTCTCAAAAAAAAATTAACACAAAAGCGTGTATCTATTAATGTTTTTTTTTTATACTAATTCAGAAAACATACCAGGTTACGAAATCACTAGAAATACCATTTGTTCTCGAAATATTATTTGATATATACAGAAATAGCATGCTTTAATTATATATGCCCATAAAAATTTGTACAAACAAAAACAGCAAATGTGCATTTTGTTCACGCCAATGTAAGCAACTAGAATGCATTTTCAGCATTTTATGCTCAATTATTCGTTACTTCTACCAATTCAGGTCACATTTTATATCATAAAACAACCAAAAATGAAGTCATTTTTTTTCAAATATTATATGATACACGTAGAATACATTATGTGTATTAATTACATCAATTATTATGCAAATCAATATTTGCTAGAGTGCATTTGGAGCATGATGTGTGCATGCATTAATTCATGTTTTCAATCAATTTTAGATCTCATGTCTAGTTATAAAATTACAAAAAAAAAATGACAATTATGCTTCGAATATTATTAAAAAAAAATGACCAAGATAATTTATCAGTTATAATTACAAGATCCATCAATAATGTACAAATAAAAGCTGTTGTAATTATCACTGATAAAAAAAATGTACAAAATAATGTACAAGAGATCTAAAAATATTAACCAATATTTGTAACAGACAGTAATTTACCACAATTGTCTATTAATGCAAAGATGTGAACTTGTTCTTTTTTTTTAGAACCTTCGCAGAAGTTGTGAAGTAGTGAGGAGGAATTGAACTCTCGATCTTTGAGTAGCCAATAATTTTAGAATTTCTTCCTAACTGACTGTGCTACCTTCCCTTTCAGCTGCTACTACATAGAATTAAACTGTCTCCATTTGTAATATTCTTAGGATTCAAGATTTCAAGAAATCTAACAGGAGATGTGAAAAAATTTTATCTATAGAGCATTACAGAAAGCCAGAAGGAGCTTTCTCCATGACATTTATAAATTAAATTTTAAAAGAAGAGGAGGGTTCCAATATCTCATTTTTTTCATATCTCATGATATCTCATATTTTATAATTTGATTTCTAAAATTCAAACTGTTCAACATGAAATTCATAATAAAATATGCCTGAAGATGAAATTTTATAATTTTTGAATATTTTTTTCACTATTTTTTTAAGATAAGTACAAAATCACTTTTTTCTGGTGTGTTCAAAAACAGTGATTTTCTACCCGTCCTAAAACATAATAAAAATTTATCAAAAATTATAAAGTTTCATCTTCAAGCATATTTTAGTGTGAATATCATGCTGAACAATTCAGATTGACAATTTAAATTGTGAAAATAAAAATATAAAATATGAGATATGATGAGATATAAATGCATGAAGTATTTGAACCTCATCTTAGAAGAAATATACTCTAAATATTTATTTCCACTAATCCCTTGCTTGGATTGGTTCACCTTCTCCTCAAAAGAATAAAAAGGTAATTATCTATCCGGACAAACAAACTCACTCTTGTTTCTTTAATTTATAAAATATTTGGAGAATCAAATTATGGATTTATTCAAAGACATTTTGTACGCCTAAAATACGCTTAGTGGTACAGTAGCGGTATTGTAAAAATTGGCAATTTGCAATTGTAATAGGTGACCTAAAAGTCTGTTCAACAGTATATGTTTATTTGTATAATGTATTGTTTAGTCCCACATGGCCAAATCCCAATTCCGCTGAGGTCTATTATTAGTTCACATCCAGGCATCTGGAATCACTATTCGAAGTTGCAAACTACAACCTACTTGGATTTGAATTGACACTCGGAATAAAAAAAAAAATCAAACTAGAACAAATTAGACTTAGACTAGAAGCAAGGAGATTTTTTTATTTATAAAAAATATTATAAAATAATACACAGAAAGAGGATTTTTTATTTTCGATGCATAAGACATGTAACATTTATTTCAGTTCAAATTTTGGACCTACAAAATTGGTACATGCGCATAGGGGTCCCCTATTCAAACGATTCGGTTTGTTCGGTTTCCAACTGAACTGAAAAACTTTTCAAAACTGACTAAACGAACTGGCTGATTTATATCGGTTTATGTATGGTTTATATTTTATTTGGTTCAATTATTGTTTTCTTTTTTTCAGTTTAGTTTAAATATTTTAGAAAATCTACATATTTTGTATAACATGTGTAATTTTTATTAATAATGACACTAATTGGTTTACTTCGGTTTGTTCGATTCGGTTCGGCTTTATTTTTGAAAACTGAAAGAAATTGTGATTTGATTATTTTAGTTCGGTTTCAATTGAACCGACCGTTTGAACACCTCTACATGTGCAAACTTTGTGGCTCTGTCATGTGAAGCAAACAATCAAACAAAGAAAAGGTTTAGATTTGTACCAATTTTACAGATTCAAAGTTTGAACCGGAATAAGTGATCTTTCTATGTAATGATTATTTTTTTCTCTTTTCTATATTATTTTATAGTATTTTCTATAGATAAAAAATCTCAGAAGCAAGAGAGGGCATTTACTGTTTACACGAGAACCGAGCGGTTGCATTTATTTTGGAGCAGTTTTATACTTAGACTTTATAGCTATTGGAAAATAAATAAACGGTGATAATTTAGGTAAAAAGTAGGGGTGTCTACGATACGAATCAGGTGAAGTATTTTCATACCCGTACTCTGTATCCGTTATGATAATGAAAAATATCTTTATTTTTATTTGTCTTTTCGAATATAGTACGGACCGGATAAACAGTTAAAAAAATGCCATTGTCATTTCGATTTGTATTTTCGATAAATTATTTTTTAAAACAAGAAAAAAATGAATAAAAGAATAATAAATACAACTAATTTGTATAATGAAAATCTAATAAAATACAAAACTTTATTATATTATGTATCATCTTAATACAAATATATATCTATATGTATAATTTTATTTTTAAAAATTATCTTATACGAAAACGGGTAAGATAGCGGAGAAAAATCATTACCCTTGCACGTACCTGATAAAGCTAACAAAAAAAACATCTTACTCTTACTCGTATTTTTAGGTACAATACAGATCGGCTGAACGGGTAAAAAGGTGCCATTGACAATTTTTTTTAGTTTAAAATCCGTAGGTATTTTCAATAATCAAGACAAACTCATTATATATAGTTTTGTACCAGTATATATAATATTAGTACCAGTACATAAAATATTACAACTGAAATTCCTTTATAATAGTAGACAAGAAAAATCAGAAGAAAAAAAAAAAAAAAAGGCATAATCAAGAGTTTTTGCGCTCCGACAATCTTATATGTTGTGCACTCAGTATTTTAGAGAATTGTATTTTTCCTTTTTCTAATTATAAATTTATCATTTTCGTAATTTATTATGGCCGTTAAAAATTTAACACGCAATCTAAATTTTTTTTATCTAAAATGTTTTCCGTACATAAAGTAGCAGGAACGAAAATTCGAAATCCAACTAGATGGATTTTTTATGAATATTTAAAATTAAAAAAAACTTTCCTAAACAGCGGAGTTTGGTGCAGCTGTGCAGCGACACAAGTTTCATCTATCAGCTGAGAAATTTAATTCTATTTTTTTTTTTTAAATTATGAGTTGGAGGTCAAGCCATCTAAGACATTTTTAAACTCTTATGTATTCGATTCTAAAAAATTGTCTCTGATATTGAAATGCACCTGAATCTTTTAATTATAATAAATAAAAAAGAGCCGAATTCCTACGAGACAGTTCGAAAGATACATTTTTTTTAGTTGTTGAGTTTTCTTATTAGGTTTCACTTTTATTTTCCTTATTTATTTAAAGTTTCTTTTTTTTTTTTTACCTTTAGGTTATAGTTTAATTGTATTTTTTAGGTTTTTTAAGCTTTTTTCATTTTCTTTTGTAAAAAAAAAAAAAAAAACACTGTGTGCCTCAATTAATGAAATATGAGGGTTTGATTCACACCTTTCTTTAAAAAAAATAGCAAAGAGGCGCCAAATTCCTGTTTTATCCATACATTCTTAGAAACTTCTGAGATGTATAATCATATTTATTCATGCGGAATTCCGCTTCCTTAGATTACAATGTAGCTCTTTTGGGGTTTAGTGGTTTTCATTTTTGTCATTGGTGTATAGTTTCATTTTCCTTCTCTTTTTTTTTATTAGGAGAAATTTCACGTATATCTCTCAAAAACTTCTCAAAAACTTCAAAATTACGTATTTCCCTCTATAAAGTTTGAAATTATCATATTTCCCCTTTAAACTTTAAAAACTCACAAATTTTTATCTATTTTATTATTTTTTATATTAAAACTCATTCTAAAATTTTAAAATACTCATTTTACCATTTATTAAAAGCATCTGAAGCAAATCAGATTCAAATTTGAATATGAAGAGTTCCTCTACCATCCAATCCGTGCGTATCGCATTAAGATTTGTGCACATCGCTTCAATATTCATGTAGATCTAACATACACAGATCTTAAAGCAATTCCGATCAACGCGTATCACATTAAGATCTATGCATGTCGCTTCAATATGCATGTGTTTTTTCATCAAGATTCGTGTTGATATTGCATGCACAAATCTAAAAACAGTTCGGAGGGTAGAGGAACCGTTCATATTCAAATTTGAATCCGATAGGATTTATATGTTTTTGATAAAGGGTAAAATAGGTATTTTATAAATTTAGAATGAATTTTAATATAAAAGATAATAAAATGAGTAAATTTGTGAGTACTTGAAGTTTAGAGGGAGGAATACGTAATTTTAAATTTTAAAGGGGGAATACGTAATTTTGGATTTTTTGAGGGTAACGTGATATTCACCCTTTTTATTAAATATTGTCGGTCAAATTTTACTGTATGGACTTGGTGAACCTTTCTGGCGTGTTATTATTATGTTTGAATAAATATCTTTCTCTTGCAAATTTGACTTTGTTTAAAGAAGTAATTTAATTTGAATAATTATTTGTCCGATTTTTTTTTAAGCATGAAAATAATTCAATGAATATGTTGACTTCAAAGCAGTTGGCAAAGTAGATACTGTATCGTTTTAATTTAATCATCTCAATATTTAAAGTGTGGTATCAACGAGTTCAATTATTATTGCATTGGTCAAGGAAATCATGCAATAATAAGTACATGAAGTTGATATAATTTTTAGTGGCGAATTCAGAATTTTTGTCTGGGAGATAAAAAAATTTCAAATCAAGATTTAAATCCAATAACTAATTAGGTATTCGATAAAAAATAATACTTTAACTTATACTTTATAATACTCTGACTTGTAATTTCTTATGTTCTGACTTGTAATTCTAATTACCAATCATAATTAACAAAATATTTTAATTTTAACTCTAAATTTAATTCAAATTACCAATTAAACATTCAGAGGGAACAAAAAAAAATTTAAAAGAGACAGCCAGTTATGACTGATAGATCTCCACTAAAACTCAAAATCCAGGAGTACATTGTGGGTCCGCCCCTGCTAATTTCAAACAAAGCCAACTTTTAAATCAACTTTATCAATGGGTTGGGATAAATTATTTTAAATATTTTTATAATTTCTCAACTTTACAGGGACATGGACGGAATGATGTTGATCCCCTAGAGAGAGTAATAGGTTTTGGTGTGGCGATTCAATAGAACATGGCAGTGTTATGATTCTGTACTCGGACATTTATTATTAATTATTACTCCATAAAGAAAAGAGAAATCATTTTTATCGGCCACAATAATTTCATCACCAATTATCCATTAAAAAAGTCACATATTTTACAAGTGTTAATTTTATTATATTTTAAATTTATATATGATTGACAACTTTACATTTAAAGAGTACATGATTAATGCTTTAGAACGGTACGACGTGTGTTACTAGAAAAGTTGTAAATAAAAAATATATTAAGACAAAAAAACACATTTATATGAAAAAATATAGCATATTAAGTCTAACAAACTATATTTGATTGGTCATTTTATTTGAGTTTCTAGAAACCAATATAGCACATTAAGTCTAACAAATTTGATTGTTCATTTTATTTGAGTTTTTAGAAACCAGATAGTGTTGTAATTTATTCACTCTGTCTCATTTTTTTTTGCATGCGGACTTTGTAGCTATGTATAGTTTCTACACAACTTGTCACAAGCTAGGAAACAAAATGAGGGCCGTGATAAGACGTGGCAAGCCAGTAGTAAACAAAAAGGCAATATTATTTATGAAAATGAAATACACAAACTCTAATTAAGTTTCATTTCTAA
Source organism: Carex cristatella (assembly GCA_024447775.1). Classification (NCBI taxonomy): domain Eukaryota; kingdom Viridiplantae; phylum Streptophyta; class Magnoliopsida; order Poales; family Cyperaceae; genus Carex; species Carex cristatella. Next base: position 2,470,193 of record JAJHPF010000010.1, read on the forward strand.
CTTACTCTAACTTGTTTGGGACTAAAAGTTTGATGGTTGTCGTTATTGTTGTTGCTGCTACAGTCTTTGTAGTCCTAGTGCCAGGGGTGCAAACGGATCGGATACGGGTCGGATAGTGGTAAAACCATATTCATATCTATTTTTATTTTTCGGATATGGATACGGATTAGATATTTGTCGGATATGTATGGATATCCGCATATCCGTAGATATATACATAAATGTTTTCATAATATATATTAAAACTATATGGTATATATTAACTATTCGGATACGGATAATTAAAATTCAAAACCATATATGTATCCACACAGATATTCGGATATCAGATATACGTATCTAATTTTCGGATACAGATCGGAGAATAATCTGATTCGTTTGCACCCATAGTGATGTTGCATGATTCACTACATGGATTGCAACATTGATCATCTGTGGAGAGATCATGGTGTTAGGTATAGTCTTGCTGAATAGAACCTCAATTAGTGTGATTTCACATTATCCTTCTTTTATAAAGAAAGGTCAACATCATGGATTAGTTAGAGTTAAATCCGGTTACAATTAATATGTATCACATTCATAATAAAATATTGTCAACACCTTTTATACATTTTCAAGACACCATTACTGCAAAAACTTTATTGGGAAACGAGGAATCAAAAGATTATTTAATAGTAATATGTTGGAGGTCATCAAATCAAACCCTAAATCACAAAATGATCCTTGAAACTTTGATTTATCCTCTGGAATTGCTGAATATTCCAAAATATTATGTCCGCCAATATGTTTCGTCAAAAAATTTTACAAAAAATATGAGAATTAATTTTACAGTATCTATAACATTTTATTCTAAATTATACAGTAAAATCAAGTCTAAGCACTATATTTTTAAAATAAATGAAAATCAGTTCACCTCATTCACCCAAGATGAATCACTCCTGTGCGTGTGCAATTATGTGTGGACACCTAATTACAGTAAAAAGAAGTTTAAATAATGTTTAATGATTTGTAGAGAAATAAACTTTTGATATGAAAATTTGTTGTGTGTCCTCCAAAATAATTACCCTTTAACATACTAAAAATGATATGGAATTCCATCTCAATTTAGGTTTCTGCCACCTAATAGTTTATACAAAATCACAAACATATGGGGCCAAACATAGTAAGAGGAATCATGTACAATTTGAAATGTTTCAACATCACAACCAAAATATAATATCAAGATGATGAGATGTTATGTTGTTTTGCTTCTATTGCTGCAGCTAAAATGAAACATTATTTATTAGTGCACTATATTTTCACTATTTTTTGTTTGAATGTGGAGAGAATAGCATTGTTCTGTATTAGTACACTATTTTTCGCTATTTTTTGTTTGGATCACACAAAGAATAGCGCTATTTTTTTGAGTTAGCGTTGTTCTCACTAACCCGTCCAAAACATGAATTAGTACTAATCCCATAACAACACTATTCTCGCTATTCATGCTGCAACATCCAAATGCATCTGGATCTTTCTAGAATTAAATTTCTGGTTATATTACTTTTTTTAGCTGATATCTTTTGGTGTATGACAATCTAGAATCTAGTATATGGAAATGTTTTCTATTGTTTCAATTTTTTATTTATTATTATGACTATTATTGTTACTACTACAATTATTACTAATATATCATAAGTCCTTGCAATGTGAAAAATATGATTAAGAAATAAGGGGACAACAAAAGGGACACAAATATATTGTCTTTCAAGGAAAAATTTGACAGTCAAACAAAATGAAAAATTACCTTTCTTCATTTGTACGCATGTTACCTCATTTCTTCAATAAATCAAATCGGATCCTCACTGACGTGCTGTTTAGTCCAACTAAAATTTCTGTTTCACAATCAATAGTTAGGGAAATTTATAGTCAGTAATTAATCACCTGTCAATCAAAGGATAAATGATTAGTTTTTGAAAACCTTTACAGAGACTGGAAAATCGTGAGGAGGAATCCAACTCTCCAGAGACATATCCACACAGTGGGACAGCTGTCTCTCTGGGTTTTAAAATTAAGTGGAAATATACGCGTTTAGTACCACTTTGCCTCTCCTTAAAAATTATTTTGCCTCTCTGGAACTGGAAAGCCCACCAGACCATTCCAAAAGGACTGTTAATGAGAAATTTTGTTGTTTTTAATATGTAAAATGATATTATTTTGTTATTTTTTATTATATAAGAGTATGTTATTTTTATTATTTCTTATTATGTTGATTGTTTTTTATCTAGTACTCCTGTGCACGATAGTTATTGGGTTTGAACTCAATAAGTTATTTTAATCTAATTTCTGCTCCTCCCTGACAAAAATCCTGTATTACCTCTTACAACTCTCGACCTTAGAATAATCAATAGTTTCAAAACATTTTTTCTAGTGTACTATCTCGTCTTTCTCTGTAAATGACTAGTTAATTTGCTGTATGAATACATGACTTTATAAACAAGTTTAGAATATTCCTTACCTAAAAGATTTCACTCAATGCATCCAATAATTACTAGCTAAAAAATATATGACAATTAATGAGACCCATCCAATTCTAATAAATTGAATACATCATTACAAGTCAAGTCATGCATACAAATTACTGTGAGCAGAGTCTATCTCAGTTTTAAAGAAATTAAAAAAAAAGGAGGATAAATAGAATAAGTCAATTTGTACATCTTTCGGTTTGATTTTGTCCATTAGTACATGAGCCTACTTCTACAAGAAATTGAAAATTAGTTGATTAGTGCAAAATTAATGGTTGAAAATTTGAAATGTTAGTCTAAAGTAGATTTGTCTTGACCATCCCTTTCAATAGAGCTTAAATAAACAACTAGACACATTTTTCATTTGCATCTTTTAGATGTTATGACTCAATTATTTATCTAATATGATTTTTTTTTTAAATTTTAATAGTTAAGGCTGACAACTTTAGTTACTACTTTTATTCTAAATTAGCAAAAAAAAATATCCCTAATAAAAAAAATTAAGGATCTTGATAACTATGACCTGACTCCTATCTCAGCATTATTCCGTATCATACTTACCATAACTATTTTGGGAATCACAAAAACTCCATCATTGATTTTTTTCTAAAATATTAATATCTATGCACGAAAGTATTTATACCTATGCAGAGAAGTGAGTTATTTTTTCTTTGTTCAATATCGTCCACATTTCTGACGATTTATGAGGAATTTTGTGAATCTAAAACCACGAATGTTTTCTGCAATTTTCTCTTTTAAATGAGATCCATAATGACGTACTTCCGGACTCGTCGTCACACAAGTATATATATCCCGTCATGCAAGTATTTACTTTACCTATGACATTGGTTGACATATGAAAATATTAATATCAAGTATTACAGCTATTTATATATGTGGTCAATTATTTTTGTTAGAAAAATGTTGACATATGGACGATTAGGGAAGGTTGATGCGGAATGCGGGTTCTCCACTACTTCATTAGAGGAAGGTTGACGCGGGAACTATTGAGGGATTGAAAAATGGCGGTCATATCAAGTTACGTATGCAAGTGTTAATATTTAACTTTGCAAGTATTAATATGTTATTTTCTAAATATTTATACCTATGAACATTAACATAAGAACTAAAAAATGAGGACCATATAATTAATGGGGATCATAGTATAACTTTATATAATTGTAACTGCGGAATAGAGGGGACAAGAGTGTAGAGACTCATATAATTATTAAAAAATTAAACCGATTTTATTCAGTGGCTGTTTGAAATTTGAATTGGGCAGAAGCCTTTTATGTAAAACAAAAATTTCTGATTATAAAATTCTACTTGCTTTTGCAAGCAATTCTGGTTATATTGTTATTTTTCCTGGTAACAGACAAAAAACACAACCACAGCTTCCATTTATTCTTCTCTTCTTTCGTCATTTTTTCCCTGAGCTCCGCATGTACGAAAGTAAGGAAATATTTTTTTCTTTTCAGTCCAGACTCCCGGACAATACCTGAAAAAAAGCAAAACAACTGCACATAGAAATCTTACGGAAAAATTACTGTAGAGTGTTTCAGAATTTTACGAAAGGGAACAATTGGTCAGGTAACGTGATGTGAAGAAAAGAGAAGTGAGAATAACATGCCTTCGTATATCGACAATTTAGCCACACGCCGTGTTTCTAGAGCAAATCCTGCACAGCAGACGAGACGCGTGAAATCCCGTAATCCTTCTCAGACACCATCACGGATTCTGAGTAATGAAAAATCTCCACGTAATCTTTTACGACCAAATAAAGTTGTCTGCTGTGCGGCAGTACAAAACCAAGACAATGCAAAGAAACAGAGATAGGAGTGGGTCCGATGGGCATCAGACCTACTTTTAGATCCAATTAGATCACCGTACAATTATAAATAAGATCTGTGTACACGGAAATTGAAAGGACATTAATATAGTTACACGAATCTTGGTGCCAATCTAATGGTGGTTAAACCCATCGAACCAAAGTAGGTCCGATGGGCATCGGACCTACTCTGAATTCAAAGAAACAATAAAAAATCTCAAAAGAAACCCCGGAAGTTTCTTTTTTTCTTCTGAACTCAACGGCTCGTTCACTTTTGCATATCCGCCCTCCAACTTTATGGGATTCGGAGTCTTCTCCTTCTCGATCGCATACGCATGAACTGAAATAGTGAAACCTCTCTTTCTTCAATTCTTATGCTTCCTTTTCAAGTTTCACCTCTCTCACATCCAAATCTCGCCACTCCGACCGAACCCTACCAAACCCTAATTTAGAAACCCGGAGAGCCGGAGATACACAAACCCAGAATTTATTTCTGGGAAAATTTTGTTCTTTACCCAAGTTTTTAGAGAAATCACAGTTGAGAAAGAGAGAGATAAGGCACACATGGGGCAGTGCCATGGCAGGAACATCGCTGTGACTGGAGACGATGAGGATCGGATGCCACCAAAACCGTCCAGTGCTCCGACGAGCCGACACGCCACGCCACGTCACCACAAGACGGGTACTGCTCCAGCAACTCCCACACACCAATACCAGCACCAATCGTCGAACGCCACGTGGCCCAGCCCGTACCCGACCGGTACTGTGACGGGAAGTCCGCTCCCTGCCGGAGTATCGCCGTCTCCAGCGAGGTCCACGCCACGGCGGTTCTTCAAACGACCGTTCCCTCCTCCTTCGCCAGCTAAGCACATCAAGGCCTCCATCGTGAAGAGGTTCGGGCCACAGAGGCCGAAGGAAGGGCCGATACCAGAAGATGGAACTGGAGAAATCGAGAGACCTCTGGATAAGAATTTCGGGTTTGGCAAGAATTTTGGCGCCAAGTACGAATTGGGGAAGGAGGTCGGGCGGGGGCATTTTGGTCATACTTGCTCGGGGACAGTGAAGAAAGGCGAGTTCAAGGGGCAGACGGTGGCGGTGAAGATCATCTCTAAAGCTAAGGTGCGTTAATACATCTAAAAGTGCGGATCTCTTGTGTTTTGGATTTGTGTTTCTTGGGGTTTTGACTAATGATCTTGAAACCTGATTATTGCCTAGCGAATTGCATTTAGTGATTTATTGCTCTGCAAATCTAAGTCCTAAGAACCGAGTGAATTCAACTTTTGTAATTAGATTTTAGCGAACTACTTGATCCAGTAGTTCATCGGAGTCTAGAATTTGACCAAGTCTTTTTTGGGTTGAATTGACATGATCTTAATTTTGACTTTTCTTCCCTCTGTACAGTGTTTTCAAAATCTCAGTTCTAATTATACTAAGTTACTGGATTCGTGAGTTGCCTGATAGTCTCAGCTTAGGTGAAATTGGAATAAAACAGAATGCTAACCGCTGATATCTCTTTTGAAATGAGATTCATCCATTTTCCCCTTCAATTGTCTGTGCTAGTAGTTACTGGCAACTGAACTCATCTTATTGCTACAGGAGTGACAATCTATATATTATTTTTGTAATTATTATTTATATCGACATTTGACATTATGAGGCTAGGAGCTTATATATATTTTTTAAAAGGAGACAAGCTAGCCACTACTTATTGACCTTTTTTTCTTCTGGAGGAAGTTCTGAAATATGAAAGTGCTTGGTTTTATAATAATTGTTTCTGTCTGGTCAAAGTGCAAAATGGGAGAGCAACTATTGAAAACTGCAAGGTTTTTTAGTTGGAAACAGAGAAATAAAATTTACTGTTCTTAGAACTGTTAGATGTGAATTGTGCATGCTCCGTTTTTCTATCCAGAGTGTTTTCCAAAATCCTTTATTGAATTAGTCAGACCATCTAATTCTTCTAGTCCATTTGAGGTCTTTCTGGTGTGTTTACTTAAATTTGTTTCCTGTAGATGCTGTGAAAATGTATAAAAGTTACTGAGATGACCACGTCCATATTGAAAGAAGATGGCCACGGCCATATTAACTGTATGAAAATCACATTTAACTTGGTTTCTTTAGCAGATGACCACGGCCATATCAATTGAAGATGTGAGAAGAGAGGTTAAAATATTGAAAGCTTTGTCTGGGCATCAAAATCTCGTCAAATTCTATGATGCATGTGAGGATGGCTTAAATGTCTACATTGTTATGGAGTATGTCCTTCTTTATTTAAATTCCACTTTAAACAGTATTGTTCTTGGAACTGATATTTATGTTGCTTATTGTCATCATAGGTTGTGTGATGGTGGGGAGCTTCTTGACAGAATTTTGGCCAGGTATTTTTTTTTTTTTTGGAAATAAGGCTACTAGGCCCGTTTCATTTAGAAACAAATAAATTACAAGTTACTACAGTTTCCTCATACCGATGTATGTTGCCTGGAAATAAACGTTCTTCTAGGAGACCATCGACTACCTAACAAAATACTAACATTGTTCAACCGGCATTCAATCCAACTAACAAATCAAATTTAAAAGGTGGTCATATAGCCAGGTAATAACAAAAACAAACAAGTTCATAGTCAAATATTATTCCCAGTGAGCAGCTTAAGCTGAGTCTTTATCGTCAGTAGTCATCACCAGCTGCCGTTCAGTGCTGGGGTCCCAGTCTTGTAGTGGAATGTGATCAGTCTACATGCATCCATGTCCTCATTTGCTTCTGTTCTTCCTCTGTCATTGTTCTTCTCCAAAACATAATCAAGTTAATAATATTCATAATAATGTTTTTAACATTATCACATTTATGATGTTCAAAACACAACATTTCTCAATTTCCTCTGTCATTGTTTTATAATATTTTTGTTTTTATTCTGTCTTTTAGTTTTCAATACTTCATTGTTAATACATTATTTCTTTACTATTCAGAGGTGGAAGGTATTCAGAAGAAGACGCAAAATCGATTGTGGTGCAAATATTGAATGTGGTGGCATTTTGCCATCTCCAGGGTGTGGTACACCGTGACCTTAAGCCTGAGGTCTGTTCTTGCATTTCATTATACTTCGTGCATCAATGCTACTTCACTATCTTGTATACATCAGTATTTCTTCACATTCTTTTTGTGCTGAGTGACATTTCTGTTTTCAATTTTATTTTGTTATAGAATTTCCTGTTCACAACAAGGGATGAATCTGCTCCAATGAAATTGATCGACTTCGGCCTCTCTGATTTCATTAGACCAGGTCCTTATTTCAGATTTTTATGAAAGTTATATCATAAAATATGAATGTTACTCGTACCAATTGTCTTTCCAGATTCTCTTGTAGAATTGAAATTAAATATATCAAGAAAAAATGTACTTGTATATTGATAAAAAATGTATATTTTATTTACTGCTCGATTGCTCGAAATCTTTTTTGAGGTTATCAGCCTTAAGTTTAATATATTATTAATTTACTGAAAATGGTTTGTTGATGAATTTATTTTGATTAAATACTATTTCAGATGAAAGACTAAATGACATCGTAGGGAGTGCATACTACGTGGCACCTGAGGTGCTACACAGATCATACAGCACAGAAGCCGACATATGGAGCATCGGCGTGATAACATATATTTTATTGTGTGGATCCCGCCCCTTCTGGGCCCGAACCGAATCTGGAATTTTCCGTTCTGTCCTGCGGGCTGACCCTAACTTTGATGACTCCCCCTGGCCCACTGTCTCTCCCCAGGCAAAAGATTTTGTCAAGCGGTTTTTGAATAAGGATTACCGAAAGAGAATGACTGCTGTTCAGGCTCTCAGTAAGCTGTTAAACTGAGCTATATGTTGTCTTAATTAATAGTTTATTTTCCTGTCGAAAAAAAAAGATTATCCTTTGTTTTCAAAGTGCACCTCTTTGCTAAAGATAAGGTTGAATGTTGACAACTTTACCCTACTGTTGATATTGTTTGGATGCTTTTGTTTGACTTAATATTTGATCGAAGTGCCTGCTATGCTGAATTTAATTGATGTACTGCAGACAAAGAATAACTGTTCCTTTTTTCATTTTTTGTAATCGGCTACAGCACATCCATGGCTGCGTGACGAAAACAGGAGAATACCAGTGGACATACTAATATTTAGACTAGTCAAGCACTATCTCCGTGCAACCCCTCTCAAACGAGCCGCACTGAAGGTGACTTCTCTCAAGTAGAATTTGGTTTAGATGATTATTATGGTAATATTCCTTTTTAAACATAACATGCATCACTACTATGTGTTCCCCAGGCATTGTCGAAAGCTCTAACAGAGGAAGAGTTAATTTATTTACGGTTGCAATTTGACCTTCTTCAACCTAACAAGGATGGGCGGGTCACCTATGATAACTTCAAGCAGGTTAATTTCTCAAACAATTGACCATATTTTTTTTATGAGTGGGGCTCTTTTTTCAGCCTGTCCACCCCATTCATCTGTTTCCTGGGCTTAGGTTTTTGGCACATGAATGTGTGCATATTTATCTTGTGCTTACATGACTTGAACATTTGGCAGGCTCTCCTTCAAAACTCAACTGAAGCAATGAAAGAGTCCAGAGTTCTTGAAAATTTGAGTGCAGTATGTGTCTTCTTCTTTTATTTATTGCTCTCTCTAAAGAAAAATAGTTGTCTTTCTCAGATGGTATCTCACATGTTTAGATTTTTGTTTTTTCTTAAAAATGAAAGGTTACATTTTCCTGTAATTGAAAGGGATCGCTCAATAGAAATGTACGTTGACTTAATTCACACAGCAGTATAGTTCTTTGGGCGAGTATAGCAGATGGAAAGATGTATTAATAACACAATTTTGTTTATCTGGGTTTGCCTGTTTTCCCTCTTAAACAACCCCAAACTGCATCACAACTGAGCTGAACTCTCGGTAAGCCAAAGTGGAAATCAAATAATTTCTTCAGCTTTGATAGGTGGTCTGCAAGTTGTCATAGTGCATACACATTCTTTATGTGCATGCCTTACTGTGGGATACATTTTTTATAATCGAACAATGAGACAAGGCAACCGTCATCACATTTTGCATTTTCTCATCCAGCTGGAGCCGCTACATTATAGGAAGTTGGATTTTGAAGAATTCTGTGCAGCTGCCATTAGCCCATACCAGCTTGAAGCCTTAGACAACTGGGAACAGATTGCTAGTACTGCTTTCGAGCACTTTGAGCGGGAGGGCAATCGTACAATTTCTATTGAAGAACTAGCTCAGGTACTACTAATTGTTTCTTTAACAAATGTTTGTTTACTACCTTGGTTATTTTTTATTTAGTTTAGTTTTGCTCAGGTTGGTTTGGGTTCTGTGCAGCTTCAATGTGTGTCTGGTTTTGGTGGTTCTTGTTACATGTGGGGTGAAAGGCTGTCAGGGATGTAAAACCCGAACCCTTAACTGAACTAACCCCAGCCATTACCTGATAGTTCTAAACTAATGTCTTCATGTCAAGAAGTACTAAATTTTAAATTCCATTTTGCACAAGATCAAAATGTAGAGAAATTAATGCTGCAAATAAATTATGATAAATCACTGATTTTTCATCTGCTTGATAATACAAAATGAACTCTACATTTTGTGATTTCTAGCATGAATGCATTTTGATCAATGGTTCACACTTCTCGTTTGGAATTTGAATTTTGAATTATTAATGAGGTCATGATGGGGCAACGAAAATATGGACATTGGACCCCTCTTGACGAAAACACTTGTGTCTTTTTGAAATCTATTTAAACTGGTTTCTGACCTGACTCTCGTTTTAGCCTCTACATCCCAAATATTTTACCTGTGTTAACAACTCTCAGACTTATATTTTATATTATTCTTTATGTTGGGTTGGGCCGGCTTTCGGTATAATTGTTGTTGGAGTTCATTTAGAACTGGTTTAGGTGAGGGTCTGGTAAGGTTACTGTAGGTTCAATATGAACTGTGTTCCTTTTACAGGAGTTGAACCTGGGACCCACAGCATATTCAATAATACAAGATTGGATAAGAAAATCAGATGGAAAGCTCAACTTTCTTGGGTACACAAAATTCTTACACGGTGTGACGATACGCAGCTCTAACACGAGACGGCATTAAAGACGATAATAAGCTAGCATGGTTGCAATATAAAGTGTAATTGATTCTGATTTTTATGCAGTTAATTGCATATAGGGCTTTTGATTGTTGCCTGCTCATTTCTTTTCTTTTCTTCTCTTCCTTTTTTTTATTTTTTTTATTTTTTATGTTAGTTTGTTTTTTGGTTTCTTTTTGGGGGGGTTCCTTCTAACTTCGATGATGTTCGGTTCATGCTGGGGTGATACCCTTTTGTAGAGAATATATGTAAAGATATTGTGTACCCCTAGCCAATATGGTCTGGGATTATAGTGTTCTTTGACGGAATGACAAGTTGCCTGTCTGTACCAGTATGTGGTGCTTCAGCAGAAATCAGGACTTATTGCTTAGGCTATCTTGGCAAAATATGAGATAGGGTTGGATAGTGCTACTTAAAAAAGAATGCTTGCTAACTAGAAGAGTAATAGAAAAGCGTATTTGTTTCAATTATTGATACGAATGGCAACTAATAAGTGGCTTCTTCTCTTTCCCCTCTTGAGCGTCAAAAATTATATTGATTACTAACATGACGTGATGGGTGGCTATACATTGCTTATTAAAATAACCAATTGATACTGTAGATATTACATTGTTACGTACTAAATTTGGTTTACAATTGAAAACTAATTGGAGATCTATCTGATGATTTGAAAAGTCAGATATAATCTAAATAATTATAAAGAGAATAATTATGTTTTCTTTTTTGATTGGAATTAATTTTGACCAGTGTTGTAAAATGCGGTTCATGCGGCTGCATATGCGTTTGCAGTTTGATTCTGCATGAAAATCTTCATGCAGTTCCATATATGTCGTTTTGAAAATCTTCATGCAGTTCCATATATGTCGTTTAAAGAGGCATATTGATTTTTAATCATGCAATTATTTGCATGATGCATCATGCGATTCTATCACTGATTGTCAATTAATTAATTGTTTGAAGTTAATTTAGGAAAAATTGTTTGCATCTTGTTAATTTGGTGAGTTACTTTAGGATTAATATCCTTGCTCAGAATTGGCATCATGAGAATATATTGCATGTTTTGAGTGAAAATAAATTAATATATAGTTTAAAATCCGCATATATAAATATGTATTAAAATCTGCATATACAACTGTATACTACATATGCGGTATGCAGTGATCTTCTGTATGCATGACCAAAACTACATTTTACAATATTGATTTTGGCAGAGGTGGTTTCAAAATAATTTAGTTGTCAATAAACTCCGCTTCAATTTTGTCTTTTTGTACAACATAGAGGAAAACGGGATAACGTAACGGCAAAATATGAATTTATATATTAATGGATTGCGGTGTGTGCTCTGATTGTATTATTGGGTTTAGAAATTGATGTCACAAAACTTAGATTACGATTTATGAAACTTTGGAATCTGCTTGATCCCAAAAATGTCATCGTCAAGATTAACGTGGCAAGATTAAGAAGGCGGTTGGTCGCTCCATGTATTATTCATTATGGTTGACAATTTGACATCACCTCTCTTCTATTTTAACCCTGGTTTGGATTTATGTGAGATATAATATTCTAACAATTAGTATAAATGTAATTTAAATAATAACAATTTTATTAAATATTCTAATACTTGTGTAACTATTCAACATAAATATAATTGAATAAGGATGACGTGCTACTTGTAGCATAGTGACATGTCGTGCTATCTTTTCACAAATCTATTGAGTAGACTTCAAACGACAAATCCAAACTGTTGAAACCGATCTACTTCACGAGTGATGTATTTACATATAAAATTTACAAATTTTTACATTCATTTAGTATAAATTCAAGTGGTAAAAAAATTGAAAAATAAATATATTAAAATTAGCTTATAATTCTTATTTTTTGACCGCTTGACTTTTATATCAAATGAATTCAAAACATTATAATTTTGACATGTAAATACATCACTTATGTAGTAGGTTGGTTTCAACAGTTTGAATTAGCTATTGAAACATATCCAATAAGTTTTTGAAAAGGTAGTACGATATGTCACTATGCTACAAATAACACGCTAGCATTATTCAATATTAATTTTTTTTAAAAATTTCATAAAACTTGTATAATAACAAACAAAACGATAACCACATGAAAAATTATATAGAGAAATATAAACTCTCTTAAATTCGGAGAGAGCATAAAAAAAAATATGAACCATCCGATTATAATAAATCAATATATAAATCAGATGGATAAGAATGTTGATGATGTGACTTGAGGTGAAAAGTCTTAAATCATTAAATTCTCTTTATGAAACATAGATTGTATCAATTTCAAGCTTTGCTAAAATCCATCTACATTTTAAAGTTGACTTCTCTAGATATTAGTGAATAGAGACTAGTTGAGTCATATGTCGGTCCTTTATATCCACTAGAGTTAGGAATTTTTGTTAAGAAGTATCATTAAATGTTGAAAATTTATGAATTTACCAAACCAACGTGATTACAATTTTTTTTATAATAATCATCTCGACCGAAAATAACACTTCGTATGAAAATTTGAAAACCGGATATGATATTCGGTATTGAATTTGAACTCATTTGTTGCCACTCCTTGTTGTCATTGTTACAGAAAATCTAAGAACTAAAAACCGGAAACCATTCTCAGTTTGAGAAATGAAAAACCATGTCCCAATTTCAGTTTGATATTTATAACAAAACCCTAATTATTTGACAGATTGGATATAAATTAAAAAACAAAAAAAAATTCACAGCCACAAGTTAGACTGACAATGACATTTGGTTTTTCAAAATGAAAACCGTCTTTCGTATTCGGTACAGTTTTTTTAATTGAAATGAGCTGCGTTATGTGTAATATTGTGTAGTATGTAATACTGAATATGGTAATGGTCTTCAAATTTTCATACTGAGCGTCATTTTCGGTGGAGATGATTTTTGTAAAAAAAAATTATAATTATATTAGGTTGGTAAATTTTTAAAATTTAGTGATGCTTTTTAAGAAAAATTTCTAGAGTTATACCTCTGATTTTTTTCCAGAGAAAATCATAATTATTGGATAGGAAATTAGATTTGAAATCGAGATTTTTTTTTTATAAAGTGGTATACTAAGGATCATTTAATACATATAATTTTTTTACGAAATTTTAAAAATGTGCAAATAAAAAACAACATGAGTAGCCACATGCATGATATATAGTTCATACAGAAGAACATAAATGAGTTATAAATTAGTTAAAAGAGGGGAGAAAAATAAAATCGGACGACTCTGTCATCCTTACGTATTATAAATCAGTATTTTTTTCTTTTTTTCTTTTGTGTATCACAGATCCAGTGTGCACTCATTTCTACTGTTTTTCTTAGCTAAATGCTATAAAATATATGCACTATTATTTATATGAGTAGGGTAAAAATGCGTCATTGATTCTGTGCGTCATCATGTTCTAACATTCAAGGGCGGATCTCAACTTTGAATATAGAGGGGGCTAACCGACTAAATATCATATATTTAAAAAAAAATTAAAATCTATATAACACAAGATAATATGATTCTTCGCTATTTGATTTCATAAATATATAATAAAATAACTAACACCAATAAAATGACATGTCTATCAATTATTTTGACATAATTTATCAAAAAAATTAAATATCTAATTAACACCGTGAATAGAAAAATATCATATTAATAATTTAATATGAAAGTAAAATATTAAAATTATGATAAAGTTACAATGAAATAAAATACATCACGTTGTTGGCTTCACACTAATTTTAATTTGAGCTTTTGATTTTGATTTTTTTTTTCTCTTTTCAGACAAGGTTTTCTTATTTTTCAATCATACTCCTTTATATTTCCGATAACTTCTTTTTTTTGGGATAACTGTGCATTAAAAAAAATCCAATAATTTTTTTTTTCTTTCAGATTCTTGATAACCGTCTCCCAAATTAGCGACACTATTTTTTTTTTCCTATTATACTATTGATCTTTCCATTTTTCAACAAAATTCTAATTATTTATATTTTTACACAGTCAAAGATGCTTTTTTTTCACTTGATTGGAAAACCGAAGCATTATACATGCCATTTTTAGATTCAACCCCTTTAATTTTTTAGTATTCTACATGGAGGGGGTAACACCTATAAAATAAAATTTTCAATTAAAATTACAAGTACCTGAAAAATAATTTTGGAAATGTTTGAAGTGGCTTAGCCACCCCTAGCCATCTAACCTTCCGCTCTTGCCAATATCGTCATCTTTATTTTCAAAGTACAAATAGTCGATCCGAACCGCTTAATAAGATCTTTATATTAAAATGTGCTTGGATACAATTTTTTTATATTTTTTAAAATTTTCTTGCTATTTTTTAAGATATATAGGTACAAAATCCTTATTTTTAGAAGATTTTGAACCGTTCAAAAATAGTGATTTTGTACCTCTCTAAACAATTAGTAAAAAAATTCTAACAATTCTAAAAATTGTTATCCAAACACATTTTAGTATGAAGACCATGTTGAACGGTCCGAATCGATTATTTATACTTTAAAAATAGAGATAATGATGATGGAGCACAGAACCTGAGCATTTCAAGTTTTTAACCCTACTCAATTTATATATGGCAGAGCGGTATGACTTGAATCATCAGCGTTCGAAGTGGCTCAATTAGGCAGTTCATATCAAAATTATTTAGTTATATGTGCTAAAATAGACTGTTATTATTATTTTTTATCAAAGGGCAATACAATATGTTTGAATTGCCACATAAGTTTAGAGATAGAGCAACCTACAGCAGAGATGGCTTATTCTGAGTTTGGTTGCTTCTTTTGATGTATCAGGTAATAGGAGTGAAAACAGTATGAATAATATTCCGATCCGTATTCAATTCGTATTTAAAAAAATAGATAGTATACATTTTAATTATTCGTATCCGAATTATATATGCTATATATTTTAATATATATATTATGAAAAGTTTATGTTATTCACTATTATAATTAGATAAATATTATGAACTTTAATATTTTTTATATTTTAATAAATATCCGATCTGATTCAGACCTGTATTCGTATCCGTCTGATATATTTGATATCCACTTCGTATCCGTATTCGGAAAATAAGAAAAAAAAATATAAATATAATTTTACCACTCTCCGCTTCGTATCCGCTCTGTTTTCACCCCTAAGATTCAGGACTCAGGAAAACTTATTCCAAGGGACATCCTGTTTCATGCAACTAGATTTGCCTGCATCTAGATTTCCATTAGAAATGTTTATCACCTCTAACTAAAATTGGCAAAAAGTGACGTTGTAGAGCACGCCTGTGGAAGCACAGTTGTCAATGAGCAAACACATCATAATCATAATTTGTCACCATGCATGTATGCTTACGAGGCAGCGTTCAACCAACATATGTCATTTCAAACTAAGGCACATATCATGATACCAAACCACTATCTGATAAATTTTATTGAAGTCAAATTGAGGTTGTTCGTATTTTCAAATGTCGATTTTCTATGCACAAGTGGTACAGGAACTATCACTACCTCTTTCACACATGCCATGTCTAGGGGCCGACTCATTTGATTCCGGAGGCAGTTGCTTCTTCTGAATTTTATGTTTTACTGGATATCGGAATGTTTCGATCAATTTTGTTCTTCTCTGAAATTCTTTTTGTATGCTTACAAGACAACGGTCAACGAACATAATGTCATTTGAAAATAAGATACACATCAAACCACTATCTGATAAGTTTTATTCAAGTCAACCAACTATCCACTACCTCTTTCACACATGTCAAGTTCAGGGGCGGACTCATGTGATTCCGGAGGCAGCTACTTCTCCTGAATTTTATGTTTTACTGGAGATCAACATGTTTCGATCGACTTTGTTCCTATTTAATTTTTTTTGTCCTTCTCTGGATATTTGATTTGTAATTTGAGTTAAATTAAGAATTAAAATTAAAATAATTTTTTGAATTATTATTGGTAATTAGAATTATAAGCTAAAACATTAGAAATTACAAATCAGAGCATTAGAAAGTATATATTAAAGTATTGCTTTTTATCGAGTACTTAATTAGTTAATAGGTTTAAATCCAATTTGATATTTTTTTGTCCCTCTTGACAAAAATCCTGAATCCGCTGCTAGTCATGCCTCTTTCTTCTTTGTTTGCATCACACAACTAGGTCTTCATTTTGGACTGGTTTCAATTTTCAAATGATTCTTTTTTTTGTTTCAATTTTCAAATAATCTCTAAAGGACATGCATATGTTTTGCTACAGAGCAACAACCATGAACCATCCATCTATAGTAGAAAACCTAGAATATATATATATATATATATATGCATGCTTTGGTTCAGACAACAACTATATATGAACCATCTATTGTGGGAAACCTAATAAAAAAACACAGTATCTAGGGAAGAGAATAATTAAAGCCAAGAAATAGTTCATAGGATGTATCATGTCCATGCATGGTGGAATTTCGTGTCAGTGAATTGAGAGGATTCAAATGCATGCCTTAAAAAGTTTACCATATATGTGCATTCATACTTCAAATAAGTAACACTATAAAGAGCCATATAGCTTATATCACATTTGTAACATTTGCGAAAAATAATGTTATGAAAAAGAACAAACTGACATGGACATTAATACAATAATTTCCATCATGTAAAAGCTGAAATGCCACTATCATTGAATAGGATGTGAAGGAAATGATATTAATTAATAACGTTTAGTTAACAATTTTATTTTGCATTTAGAATTTCAACTAGTCTTGTTAATTAGTATTTTTTAACAAATGAAAATATGAGGGAGGCATATAACATGTTTCCATGTAAATTATCTTCATAAAAATATATTTACCTCTAAGATTTCACTGACCTTTCATTAAAGACTTGTCCAGAGCAGTGTTATAAAAAATGTCTGTTTCGACCGATTAATCGATCAATTAGTCGTTAGCGATGATCAAATTGTTACAGATTTTCTCAATTAATCGGCTAATTATTCCCGATTAATCGCTTGACGGTACCATGTCCGTTCGACGAGCGCATACCGTTATTCACAACACTGATCCAGATTGCAGTAATATATATTGAACACTATCTTCTCTCAAGATAAAGATAAGTTGGTTTCTTGACTTTATCTAGGCACTTAAATTTGATTTTGCAATTAATAATTTGTCATGACAACAAATTTGAACTGATTGCTTAACAATAGAACTCTCTAGTTAACAAAACTTTATATTCCTCTTAATTTCTTATATATATATATATATATATATATATATATAGTAGAACTCATGTTTTGCACATTACAACTGAACTCATTGATTTGATGATTTCACTCAGAATTTTTTATTTACATAAATTTATTATAAATTAATAAATAAATAATATAAGAAAATAGATGGGTTGCTTGAGAATTTTGATCCCATAAAAGAAACCGAATTATTTATTCGGTTCTTTCATACACTTTTAAAAAAATTGAATCATATAAACGATTCAAATTTTTTACGACATCGAAATACTGCCAATCCATATCCAATTTCTTATATTATATTAATTAGTATCTATAAATAAAAAAAATCTGCATGTCATGTCATGTCGCAAAACTGTACAGCACATTAATTGCACCGTTTAGAATTTAGGTTTGTCGGTCTCTCCTTTAATTAAATTTTATGACGAAATATTAAATAACATAAAACAAAAGCAAAATCTAGTACTCTCTCTCTGCACTTTCTCGTGAATAAGCGACCATTAATGTTCATGTTAATAGACTGAATACCGAACTATTAAAAGGCAGTACGCGCCTATAGAGTTCAAACAACCTATACAATTTATTAATTCACAAACTAATTAATTTCATAATTTTGAAACTAATAAGAACAATTAATAATTTAACCATTTCTATATATCGATAATTTCAATGTAAAAGATACACACATTATCCACATCATTCACATAAAACATAATAAAATTAATTTAATGTCAAAACAGTCTATGTATATTTAACGAAATGTATATAATGGATAATTAGTTGCTATTTAAATTGTATAAAAATCGATACACAATTAAGATATAACACAAATAATATATATAAATATAGAGAGAGAGGGAGGGGGCTTTTGCTAATATCAAAACGTTTGCACTACGGCTCCTCTGTAACTGAGTCGTTTTTTTATTTTTAAAGTCCAAATAATCAATTAAGAGTTAGATGTGATCCATATATTAAAATGTGTTTGTAACCAAATTTTATATTTTTTTAAATTTTTTTTACTATTTATTAAATTTGAAAATCACTGGCTTAACAAAACTGTAAAAATATAATTTAATGTAAAAACAGTCTATATATATTTAACGGAATGTAATGGATAACTAGTTGCTATTTAAATTGTATAAAAATCGATACACAATTAAGATATAAGACAAATAATGTGTGTGTGTGTGTGTGTGTGTGTGTGTATAAAACCGTTGTTAAGATTGTTTGAGTTTTAAGTTATTCCCAGAGAAAAGAAGAAGGAAATTAAAATAAGAATATGCATGAAAGAACCTGCCTTAATAAAGTGAAAGGTAGTACTTAATTAATTAAAAGCGTTACAATATTTATGGAACAAAAAGATGAAGAAACTTCTCTCTCAGTTCCATTCCATTTCCTATTAATTTACACTTCAGTTTTGAAGCAACAGTACAGAAAAAAGAAGAAAAAAAAAACTACTTAATATATATCTCTATATATAGTTAACACACAGCTTAATTTAATTAAGCTCTGAAGCACCCAACTATTGGGAAGGGATGATGATGATGATTCACCCCATGCTCTGCATGGCCATGGCCATGACCATTCATGCCATGATGAACAATACCTGTATCTCTGTCAATGATTCCCTGTACCTGTCGAAAGTGCTCAACATGGCACGGTATAGTAATTGCTCCTTTTTGTTCAAAGCCATACTCCTCTTCAGCCTCCTTCAAGAGCGAGAGAAAGAGCGGGTGATTCAGGTAACCCACCGGTACAACGAACCGTTGCGGCTCCTCCCCTCCCGTACCGACCAGTATTCCCATGCAACCCTTCGGCGGTACCGTACCGTTACCGTTACTGTTACTGTGTTCTTCCTTGCGAGTTTGCTTCAAGTTCAAGTGCACCCCCATGGTATATATCAGAGGAAAGGTGGATATGTATATCGATCTAAGTTTTTAATTTGATGGTTGGAAATTGGTGGTTTTAGAGATTGAAAGGCCAAGTGTTGGAGCTTGTAACGGAGAGATGGAAAAATTTGGATTGAGATATGAAGAGTTTAGACATGGTGACTAATTAGGGTTTTGTGAAGATAAAGAAGCATGTGGTAATGTGGTATGTGTGAGTTTTGGATTGAGATGGAAGGTTGGAGAAGTGTATTTATGAATGTAGATGGAGAGAGAGAGAGAGAGAGAGAGAGAGAGAGAGATTTAAGCAAGTCAGGCCAGTTGGCTTGGATTTTGGCCAAGGTTAATAATTTAAGATTGTAAAAAATAAAAAAATAAAAAAAAAGTAGAGGAAGACTTTGGGTTGACAAAAATGATAAAAAATAGGGAAATGATTTGTTCCACCATTCTGATCACCCAGATGAGTCATCAATTTTTAAATGAGTTGATGAAACAAATTGTGCTTAGGGGTGTCAACGGGTACGGTATAGGTCGGGTGGAGCTATTTTCATACTCATACCTATTATGATAATGAAAAACTCTTTATCATTATATGTTTTTCGAATATGTTACGGGTCGGATAAACGGATAAAAAATAACATTGACATCTTGATTTATGCTTCGATAAAATATTTTTCAAAACAAGAAAAAAAAGAAAAATGAATACAACTAATTTGTATTAGGAAAATTTAGTAAAATACAAAATTTTATTGTGTCATTTATTATCTTCATAAAAATATATATCTATATATATAATTTTAATTATTTTATAGGATAACAAGTAAGATAATGAAAAAAAAAATCGTTACCCATACCCGATAAGCTAACGGAGATTTTTTTTTACCCATACCTGTTTTTTCAAATACAATACAGATCAAATAAATGGATAAAAGGATATCATTGACACCCCCAGTTGTGCTTAAGTGGTTTGCAAAATAAAAATTAAAAGTATCTGTATTTTGAGATTTTTAAAATTGAAATAACTAATCCAAGCTACTTAAGGGCAGATGCACATTTTTAAGTTATGGGAATGTGGGTCGATTAATTTTTTTTTTTTAAAGTACAGATTAATTTTACAGTATTTGTACAATTTTTGAATATAAATAGAGATCAATTGACCAGTATTCTTTATTTGCATGATCCGTTACTGAAACTACTCATAATGAAATAATATTGAAAAACAAACACAATAAAATTATGTACATTCAATGTCCATATATTATTTCCATCTCATAACAAATCAACAAAAAATTATAATTATAATATCTCATAATTAATTGAAATTTTATTAATTTTATATATACTAAAAAAACACAATAAAACTCGCTAAACTGTTTAACCGTTTATTGAACCCTTAACATTATTAAAATCCTCTGCATGTTTCGTTAAATTACGTTTTAAAAACGTTTAAATTGTTTAAATCGTTAAATGACACATTATCATCAATTATCGTTAAACATCTTTTAGAAACTTGATACAAAAATAAACTATACCTTAAAACTTAAATGTGTGCTAAAATTAGGGGTGGAAACCATATTCATATCTTTCTTTTTTTCATTTTCCGGATACCGATATAGAGTGGATATCAGACATATCATACGGATACGGATACGGGTCCGGATCAGATCGGATATTTATTAAAATAATATTAAAAATATTAAAGTTCATAATATTTATCAAATTATAATGGTAAATAGCATAAAATTTTTATAATATATATTAAAATCATATCAGTATCAGATAATTGAAACTTAAAACCATATTAGTATCCTTATCCACACAGATATTTGGATATCGGATATCCTCATCTAAATTTTCGAATACGGATCAAATACAGATCATATATTATCCATATCGTTTTCACACCCAACTAAAATCAGTCTTGAGGAAAAAAAAAAAACAATGAATTGCTAAAAAAGTAGGTGCTAGGAGGCATAGCTAGTGACGATTAGCATGCATTCATTAAATTTTAACTGAAATTCATGAGCCTAGTTCTTTTCTCAACTACCAATATTTTATTTAATCCCATTTGCAACAAGTACCAACTATCTCTAACTTACATGCCTTGTTCAATACTTTTAAATTTGCATAGAGCACGCAATTAATTAACCAGGACAAGCATTCAATTGAATAGAAAAATACGTCTGGTTTTATTCAATATTCATGTTGACCAAATTTAATGTTATATAAATTCATACAAAATGTAAATAAATACCAAAGATTCAGTACAAACAAATTGGTAATGCCATAAAAAAAAAAACATTTGTTTATTGAATTTTTCCAAAAAAATAATAATAAGGGGAGGGATATCTCCTCCGTTTGATTTCTTTTTCATTTTTTTTAAAATGAATTATCATTTCATTTATTGTGAGATAAACAGAAAAGGAGAGAAAAAAAAATCGAAACAGTTGCAACTTGACTGCTAGTATCCTCGGATTCCATTCTCATCCAACAAGTTACAATTTTTTTATTTTTAGAAATTGAAAAATAAAATTTTCAAAAACAAGATGGACTGTTTTTTTTTTTGTTAATGGATGAAACCAAATAAATGGTGCCGTCTCATTGATTTTCCGCACTGTATGACTATTGATGTGAATTAATTTCTAACTTAGATGTCAATTAATTAATTTGTACACCAATTCAGATTTTATATGATCAAGTTATGTTGTAACTTTCAGAAGTTATTGGGACCAAATCATTAATTAGTTTTTATCTATAAGGTGAAAAAAAAATCATTTTTTTTCAGAAAATTTAATATTTTAGTTTCTAAAATAAAAATTAAGCAAGTTGGGACATCAAACAATTTGATTTCAATAATAAAGAAACTTTGTTACGCAATTTTGAAAATTGTAGTACAGTATCAATTATCAAACGCGTAAGCTCATGTCATGATTGTCATGCAATTTCTAACAAATTTCAGACGAGAGCCTCAGGCCGTAAGCACTGAGAATCTGAGACTGTTCGATCTTCCGGGACATTGTCTTTTTTTTTTTTTCTTTTTCTTTTTTAGAAAATCTTCAGAACCTGATGTACGATTGGAGTGAAAACAGTATGGATAATATCTTATTTATATTTACTCCGTATTTGAAAAATTAGATGTGAATATCTGATATTTAAATATATACTGATATGGTTTTATATTTTAATTATCTGTATCTAAATAGTAGATATATACCATATATTTTAATATATATTATGAAAAAATTATATTATTGATTATTATAATTAGATAAATATTATGAACTTTAGTATATTTTAATATTTTAATATTATTTTAATAAATAATCGATCTGTTCCGAATCCATATCAGTATCTGTCTAATATCCGCTCTGTACCTGTATCCAGAAAATGAAAAAGGAGATATGGATATGATTTTGCCACTATCCACTCTGTATCCGCTCTGTTTTCACCCCTACATGTAGGGATTAGAAGTTTCTGCAATTTCAAATGTACCATTATTTTCGTACGTGAATTATATTTCACATTTCTATTTTTATTTTTAAAATTCAAACAATGAATTTGAATTTCTCAATGTGATCTCTGTATAAATGCACAACATTTGAAAGTTACAACATGTTATAACATTTAGTTTTGTGATTTTTCAAGTCCAAACAGTTGATCCAAGCCGTTCAACATGATTTCTATATTAAAATGTGCTTTGAGACCAAATTTTATATTTTTCTGAATTTTTTTACTATTTATTAAGTATTTTACAAAACTGTTGCTTTTAGACAATTCTGGACCACTGAAAAACAATATTTTTTTTAAAAATACTTAATAAATAGTAAAAAAAAATGTAAAATTTGATCTCAAAGTACATTTTAATGTAGATATCATGTTGAACTGTTTGGATCGACTGTTTCGACTTTGAAAATTGCAAAATCGAATGTTGTAACATGTTGTAAGATCAAAAATTTTGTAAGTGGATCCCTTCTCATTCTGTACAGGTCCAATGTTAGAATTTTAGACTTACTCCGGCCTCAATAAAGGATCAGGCTTAATGTTAGGTTGTTTCTTTTTCTATAAATGTGTATTAACAGCTTTTGGATTTTGTTAGAAATTAATATGGACAAGGTACTGATGGTTGTTACCTTCTGGTTTCATTTTAATGAAACGGGCATGTATATGCCTTTTATCAAAAAAAAAAAGTGCTTTCTATAATCCCTTACTATTAATTAAAACAAAATCGAATTATTATTGTGCATAAAAAATGATATAAATCATATTTAATTCTTAATAATGTGTGATTTTTAGATTTTAAATATCAAGCTTTAATAAAATAAAAACATAATAAAAACAAAAAAGAAGGTAATTGAACCTCTTCAATTTCTTACACAGTATAAAAATAATATGGGTCAATGGAACCTATTTTTTTTCAAACAAAATAATCAACAAGTGATGAGCTCATTAAAAAAACTACATCCAAATATTAAAATTCGGCTTGTATTTTCGTAGCAATGAAGTTTAGAGATTTTATAATTTTGACCAATCATGATTTGTGTCGACCTCAAGAGGTCAAACCAAATTATACCAAAATATCATTCGTTATTTTGTTTCATAAATTAAGATGATACATTAATTAGAAATAATATAAATTCAATTGGACCCGATCAATTGCCACCCCACCTACTAAAAAAAATGCATATATTATAGTGAACCATAAGATATACATTAGTCGGTACCAGTACGACTTAGTGCAAACGGATCGGATACAGATTTGATGGTGGTAAAATTATATCTGTATTTGATTTTATTTTTCAGATACGGATACATATCGGGTATTAGACAGATACGTATAGATACAGATCGGATATCGGATATCCATAGATATATACGTAAATATTTTCATCATATATATATATTAAACTATATGGTATATATCTATTATTCGGATACGAATGATTAAAATTTAAAATCATATCCGTATCTAGATCTGCACGGATATTCAGATATCGGATATCCGTATCAAATTTTTGGATATGGACTCGAATACGGTCGGATATTATCCGATCCATTTGCACCCCTACGACTTAGGTATTAATATTAAAATGTGTTATGTAATAACGTTAATGATTAATGATGAAGTAAACGGCTAGTGGAAGGAGGCAAGGAGCAGTTTGACTAGCTAGGATGATAGGCACGTGTTATAGTGGACTTCTCGAGGCAATAATGCAAATAGTATATTAGCAAAAATATGCAGCACTAAGGGCTCCTGTCTCTCCATCCGACCTATTGCCCCATTCCTAGTGGTGATGGATTCCCAATTCTTTGTTGCTGAAGTGCAGCTGATGCAAATAATGCACCACTAATCTACTTCGGTCCATGCATGGTCAATCATTTTTCTAACAATATTCTTAAAGGAAAAGGTTAATATTTGATTGTTGCTTTTAAATTGATTAAGTTGCTTGTTATATTCAATGTTATTAAATGTGTAAAATGTGGAAGGCTGCCATATATCGCATATGAAATTTTTTAGAAAATTTTTATGCAGATTTTAAATGAGAATTCATACATATATAAACAAGTATACGGTAATATGCGGTATGCGGCATATGCGGAACTGCATATATTGATCGCTTACATATTTCTATGTGGGTTACAACTGAATACGCATATGCAAGCTTGCGGTCGTATAAACCGCATTTTATTATAGTGGTTATATTGTATCTCTTATATTTTACATTTTGTTTGACATGTTTAATCATAATTTAAAAATATTTGTCTGAAAGAATAAGATGTTGAAAAATAAATAGAACTATATGATAGTATGTCATGCAAAAGAGTAAGCGGTGAGTAATTTAATTTGTCTAGATAGAATAATTTAGTCCGGATTAATTCATCTCTTACTTCATCATACTTTAATTTTACATTTTATTTGACAACTTACTCGTGTTGAGTAAAATGTTTACTCCACCTCTCATTATACAATCAAATATAACTATTTTTATTATACAATCAAATATAACTATTTTTATTACTTTGCTGTTGCAATGCAGCTAGTGTATGTAAATAATTCACCACTATCTTGGTTTATGGTCAATCATTTTTCTATAAATATCCGCATTAGAAAGTTAATGTTGATTGTTACTTTAATTTTATTAAGTTGCCTATTATATAGTACTCCTCATATTTTATATATTGTTTGACTGGTTCAAATTATAATTTAAATTTATTTATCTGAAAGAGTAATTAAGATGTTAAAAAATAAATAAAAGTCTATAATAGTAGGTCCTACAGGTATAATTAAGATGTTAAAAAATAAATAAAAGTCTATAATAGTAGGTCCTACTGGTGAAATAAATATAGAGTAATTTAATCTGTCTGGATGTAGTAATTCAATTTGGATTAACTAATCTCTTATTTCTTCTTACTTTAATTAATTTTCAACGTAAAGTATTTACTTCACATCTTATTCTACAAACAAATATAACTAATTTCACTTGTCTGGATGTAGTAATTCAATTTGGATTAACTAATCTCTTATTTCTTCTTACTTTAATTAATTTTCAACGTAAAGTATTTACTTCACATCTTATTCTACAAACAAATATCACTAATTTCACTTTTTAGTTTCTGCTAGTGCAAATAATGCACCACTATCTCTGTCTATGGTCAATCATTTTTCTACAAATATTCTCATAGGAAAGTTAATGTTTGGTTGCTACTTTAAATTTGATTATGTTGCTAATTATATTTGATTATGTTGTGAATGATATTGTACTCCTCATATTTTACACAGTTTTAAATCATATTTTAAATTAATTTTTCTGAAAGACCTTGGTCAGTTTTTGCCAGGTTTTCAAAAACAAATAATTTGTTTCAAAGAATAAGATGTTGAAAAATAAAATAGAAGTCTATAATAGCAGGTTCTATAAGTAGAGTAAGTGTGAAATAATTTAATCTGTCTAAATGGAGTCATTTAGTCCGAATTAACTCATCTCTTATTTCATCTTACTTTAATTTTACTTCTCATTTAACAATTTACCCGTTGAGTAAAATATTAACTCCACGTTTTACTCTACAATCAAATATGACTAATTTTACGGAACCAAATCCTCTGCCCCCTAATTAAGTTCCTGCTTCTAAGTCGCTGACACGTGGCCCCGCAGCAAAACTAAAAGCCAATATTATAAATGTTTAAACCCGTCTGAATCCACGTGTCAACCGCACTGAGAGCAGGTGATTTCTTTCCTAATTTTACTTCTTTGTTGCTGTATTGTTGTCAGGGCAAATAATGCACCACTATCTCGATCTATGGCCAATCATTTTTCTACAAATATTCTCATAAGAAAGTTAATGTTTGATTGTTACTTTAAATTATTTAAAGTTGCTTATTATAATATTGTACCCCTCATATTTTTACTTTTTGTTTGATATGTTTAAATCATAATTTTAATTAATTTGTCTGAAAGATGTTGAAAATTAAATAGAAACCTATTATAGTAGATTCTGTAGGTAGAGTAACTGATTAACAAGAATCCCGCATCTTAAGAATGAAAAAGAAAAACATAAAACCTCGCTCAAGCCTCAACAAATTGTTTATATCTACACAACTAGATGTTTATATCTAGCTCAGAGCGAAGCCAGACTTTCAAAATTATGAGAATCAAACATGAATGAGGAACAATCATATAAAGTTTGTATATGCGAATGAAATCAATTTTAACTATATTTCATATAACATTTTACCTTAAACTATATAGAAAATAAGACACAAATACAATTTTTTTGAAAATAAATAAGATCAGTTGACTCCGTTCTTCAAACATACATATCTAGCATGTTAGGGGTGTGATATATATATATATATACTGTCATAAAAATTATACTGGCATGCAGTATTTGATGTTTAAACTTTGTACAAACATATTTTTAAATCGCTCTGAACCGTTTGATTTTAATTATTGAACATATTTAATATCGTTTAAATTAACGACCCTTATTGCAATACCGACATTATAATGTTAACAGCCTTTTAAGTTAGTGGCATATCATGAGCCCCTTGTGTAGTTTTAACTTTATTTTATATTTTTGTAAGTCATGATGATGATACGGCTCACTTGTTCTTGATGTAGACCTGAGAACTAAAAAGAAGAAAAACAAAATCAAAAGATACAAAAAAAAGCAGATATATTAATTGGT
Source organism: Carex cristatella (assembly GCA_024447775.1). Lineage (NCBI taxonomy): Eukaryota > Viridiplantae > Streptophyta > Magnoliopsida > Poales > Cyperaceae > Carex > Carex cristatella. Next base: position 2,497,958 of record JAJHPF010000010.1, read on the forward strand.
CCCTGGAAGGACTAGTTGTGGTACCACAAAATAGGAACACCAACTAACTTCAGGTGGCAGGAAGGATACATAGCATTCCCCGGCAGGAAGGATACATAGCATTCCCCGGTACAGTAAAAAAGACAAAAGAAAAAATAAAAATCTGGTGTGATTGCATTTAGTGTGTGTGTGTGTGTGTGTGTGTGTGTGGGGGGGGGGCAAGCAGCTGGCTCGTTCTAGTTACGAGTGAGTTAACTTTAGAGATCTGAGCTGAAATTTCAATTTGAAATCGTCATGAACTAGATCGAGCTAGCTCTCGCGAGCTGGTTTAATTAATTTGTTGGGTCTGACTATACCTTGTTTTTAAAAGAAAATAAATTCTACAAGCTTTTTAGACTGAGCTGAACCGATTGAGCTAGACAATATAAAATGTACACAAATTCACAAATTGATGCCTAGCCGAGCTAGCTAGCGAGCAAGTTAGGCTCTAGTTTGAACTCGTTAATTCTTGACTGAGCAAGTTAGGCTCTAGGATATTATGTGTCAATTTCATTGATTGAAAATAAATAAATAAAGAAACCGCAGTATTGACATAGTTATTTTTAAAAATTATAATAATTGTATGATATTATGATCCCTAGCATATCCTTTAAACAAAACTAAAACAATCATTTCAGTTTTTACACACAAAAAGATGAATTACCTATAGAAAAATAGTGCAATTGTGTGTATTCTTATAAGAATAAAATATTACATACTATCTTTTTAAAAATATAAATATTATATTTGGCATTCAAAATTTGAGAGCTCTCAATTTTATCCACATGTCAATTATACCTTGCTCATAAAAATGACGCCAATATCGTCATAAAATGACGTTTTAGGTTATATAACCTTCACCTCCATCTTTGGACCCTTTTTCTATAATAACAACTTTTTAGTTAATATTCTGATATCCTCATAAATTATAAATATAAAAAAAGAAGAAGTCATGTTACATTATTCACTTCTCATTTAGTCATATGTATGATTTTCCTTCTTAATTTGTACTCTTTTGTTCAATCATATATATACTACAACATTGGTATTTTTGCGGATATTGATATTCACGGATATAAATATAACAATTTCTATCGGCTTCTCATAAGCAATAACTAATTTTTACCCTCACAAATAGAACAAAATAGTCACTATAATATTTACCTGGTTGGACAACGCTCTTATGTTATCATTCTTATCTACTTATTTAAAAAGGAAATGTGTTTCATATGTCTAAGAACCAAAAAGATTTAAAAGTGATGTAAGTAACTCTTTATATTCCTTTGCTGTAACTTCCACGCAAATTATCATGTTATTTTAATTATATGTCCTTAGCGTTTTTAAGAAGGTATTAAATGTCTTTAAAATTTGCAGAATTATTTTTTTTTAATAAAAATGTTCTATTTTAAAATTTTATTTTTATAAATATTTTGTTTCCGTGTTAAACTTCTTCTTCTTTTAAGTAAAGTTGGAAGTCAAGTCAACAAACTATTTAATATATTTGTTATTGTAACAAATGATTTCTCTCGGAATTTAAATTCATAATTTTTTACATAGAGACCATGTGTTTTTGTTACTAGATCAATTTATTTCATTGTTAAACTTTTGATTTGGTACATCTGAATAATGGTCAAACATTTCATTCTCATTGGGGCACTAGCTAGATATTACTTTATTGCATGAGAGAGAAAACAAGAAGACATTTATAATTTATTACTTTTTAACAATATTTTCGTGGGTATTCAAAATCCCAAATTTTAACGAAAGTATTCAGACTCCTTTTATATTAGTCAAATTACTAGTTAATTTCAATTCTAGAAATTTCATATGAAATAGTCTTAATTAATTGACTTACACATGATTCTCACTTATGACAGATGTTTAAGATTACGATACATAAGATTTGTTTAATTAAAAATGAAATGTAGGATTTATATTTCAGTTTCTATACTCAGAGGTACCAGATGTTTGATACAGTATTTTATAAATATAATTATGGTTTTGTTCAGGGCCGGACCTATGTGTACTGAACAGGGCTCAATTGACTTGATTTTATTTTCAAAAATGTATATTTATATATAATTTAAAGTAAAATACGATGAGTACTATAAAATTGATTTCTATTCAACATGATTTTTTTACATGATTTGTCGCTAATGTGTATTTGAACTTATAGTTTGAAAATCTGACTCCACTTCTGACTTTGTTATGAAATCGGTGAGCAATGTAAATAGGGGTGTTCATCGGTTCTGTTCGATTGAAATCGAACCGAACTAGGAAAATTAAAGTTATAATTCAGTTTGAAAAATATATCCGAACCGAGCTGATTTAACATTGCAACCTAACCGAACCAAACCAAAGTTTATTTCGGTTTATTCTATTCAAACCAAAATATATTATTTTTTATTTAAAGCAATTGTTTTGTAATAAACCGGACTATATTCAGAAATAAACCGGGGCGGTCCAGACCAAATTTATAATATATAAAAATTCGGTCGGTTAGGTTACTTCAGTTTTGAAAATTTTCAAACCGAACCGAACCGAAAAACCAAACCATTTAGTCCAACTAATTCAATTCGGTCCAAAACCGACTAAACCGGACCCAATGAACACCCCTATATGTAGACGTCTGAAAACATTTATCTCTTAAGCTAGAAATAATTTAATGTAAAATTTCTAATGGCTATGAATGAAGATAATTGTAGTTAGGCACTAAGCATAGAAGATGCATCGTAGGGCCTTATTGCTTTGGCATAAAAGCAAAAGATTTGTCTTTGCTTCCAATCCTTTTTGTTCAAATCACATCATGTTATCTCCAAAATAATTTCACACTTTTTCAAAGTTCATCATTTCCACTTAAATTCCAATCCTTCATGGATCTCTTATTCATGCTTGCTATTATTACTGGCTTTATGATATTTTTGAGCCAAGTAAGCTTAAATTTTGAAAATCACTTGAAGCAAAAGTGTGCAATTTGAATTAAATTTATTTTCAAGGAAGGTGTTGATTTATAAGTCCCAACTTGAATTAGGTAAAATTATTTGTAGATTGCATTATTAATTATCAAATCATTATAAATTGAAGATATGACCTAACATAGGTGGTATTAGGCCACACATTCCATGTGAGAAACACAAATTTAAAATTCAATACAAGTAAATGAAAATGATTAATTTGTTAACTTCATTTTTCTTTATTAGTCTCAATTTATGGTCATAAGAAACAATTGCAGCCAAGACAAAACTATTATCCAAAATAAAAAGATGAATAATTGAAGTATATTACATTGGATATTCATTCAATTATATATAAAGAGAATATTTGATAAACATACAATTTATATTCCGAAATTTTTTTTTTACCACTGTGAAAATTCGAATTAAATTAAAAATCACCCAGCACTACTTTTGTACAAAAATACCACCCATGCACAAGCATTTCGCGCACCAAACCAAGTTGGGTCCGCACAATAGTTTCACGCACCGGAGTGGTCCGCACAATGATTTGGCGCACCGGATCCGCACAGGGAATTTCGCGCACCAACGGGTCCGCACAAAGATTTGGCACACCAAATAGGTGTATGGATATTAAAATTCGAATATACGGAATTTTAATGTCCCAAAATTTGAATGTCCAAATAGGAAATTCTATGATTGTCCCAAAATTTGAATAATAATGTATGGACGTGATGATGAATTTCCTATTTTTTTTTAATGTCCGTAAATTCTAATAAGTCTCCACACACCTCATTGATGCTTGTTGTTTGTTTCAGGATTATTATTAATTGTTGTTGTTGTTAATTATTTTGCTTTGTAATATTTTCTCATTAATGCTTGTTGTTTGTTGCAGGATTATTATCGTTGTTGTTGTTTTAGTTTTTTTTTTTATATATTTTCTCATTGACGCTTGTAATAATAGGGGTGAAAACGGAGCGGATATGGAGTCATATTCATAATTTTTTTTATTTTCCGGATACGAATACGAAGAGGATATCAGACATATCAGATGGATACAGATACAAATTCAGATCAAATCGGATATTTATTAAAATAATATAAAAATATAAAAAAATATATTAAAGTTTCATAATATATATATTAAAATATATGGTACATATCTACTATTCGTATACGGATAATTGAAACGTAAAATCATATCAGTATCCTTATCAACACGGATATTTGAATATCGGATATCCACATCTAAATTTTCGAATACATATTGGATATTATCCATACCGTTGTCACCCTACGCTTGTTGTACGATTATTATTGTTATTATTATTTTGCTTGCCTAGCTTGTTGATATTTTGAAAAGAATTCAAGCTCCATTCCTCCAATCCTGTTTTACATCTCGATCGTAGTTTTAACTATCGAAATTCTTCAACATTAATCAAAGTTCAAACCCCACCTATAATAGTTATAAAGTTATTTGGAGTGGGAGATTATAAATCATCATGGACTAAGATTAGACATAAATTCATTACAATTTATAATTTGACATTGAGACAAAAACGTTTGAGATGCAAAAATAAAACATCACAATATAGAGTAAAGTCATTGTGTGTTATGCTCATAGTCTCATCGAGAGGACTTTATAAGCTAAGCATAATTTTAAAATCTATCGAATTAACTTTAAACAACGAATCTAAATTGTTGAAACCGATCTACTTCACAAGTGATGTGTGTACATCTAAAATGTTTAAATTTTCGAAGTCACTTAGTACAAAGTCAAATGGTAAAAAATTATGAAAAATGAATACATTATAATAATTTATAATTTTTTATTTACCATTTGACTTTATACTAAATAAATTTGATAGTAAATCAATTTCAATAGTTTGAATTCATCGTTTAAAATTCACTAAACCTTCTGATGCTTGCTTTACTCCAAAACACATGTTTGGATAATTTCAAATTGAAAAAATAGCAAAGACCAATCGAAATGACATTTTGTTCAACTGAATCTAAAGAGAGATTTTGATAATCACACAATTAGAGTTAGAAAAAACGCGCCATGACTAACACGTCGTGACTTTTATCTCGTTTGTGTTGTTATTAAGTGAACAATCATGCGTATCGTGCTATGACCAAAATATCGAGGGGTGCTCATGGCATGCGAGTTACGCCGTGACTCACGTGCTGTCCAAACGTAATTGGTCACGTTTCTCACGTTTAACTATTTTTTTTTCATAATTTATGTTAGTTTATTCAAGATTCACCATTTGATAAGACCTGACGGTCCTAATTACACGTGACTCACGTAACCATGTGCTGTGTCGTGCTATGGTCGGATCTTTTGCGTGACGTGCCATTCTTGATGGAGCTGGCTCCGCCGTACTATTTTTCCCACTCTACACGCAATTCTATGTGAACCCTAAATTTCTTGATGAGCCCAAAATTTTGAATATCAACTAATTGATCAGATCCATCCAGGCTTTCATTGGTTGTTGACCTATGACATCTTTCAAGACAAGTAAAATTTCCATGACATTTCAGTTTGGGTCCTGATACAAAATTGTTATCTGCTACTATTCGGCCCAACCCAATATGTTATAAAATTTAATGTTCATAAATTGCATGAATATGACAAGATTTTGAAATTCATATATGTACCTGTCTACAGGCCTTCACATTATAATTAGACCGGGTTCAACCCAGAATTTCTGCTTGGAACACAAAGATACAGAATGGCGAGGTAAAAAGCAAAAAAAAAAAAAAAAATAACGAGGCAATATGCCAATGTAAAACCACCAGAAATTATTGGTTCTGACATTTAATAATTGGATGATTTTAATAATTGGATGGTTACAAAATATGTTGAGTATCGTGTTTCATGCGAGTTACGTTAGAGTTTTGTGTGAATTATTTATGAAGATTTGACATATTATATAAACATTCTAATATACTGCCATCAATATCAAATTCACGACAAGACGATGATGGAAGTTCGATATCATAAAATGGTGTTGATGTACCACCCAGTGTGCGAGCAATATCTCTTTAACATTGAATTGTACCAAGTTGGCACTATGTCGAATGTCATCCATAAATGCAAGAAATAAAAAAAAATTGTGAACAAAATGATAATCAAAATATTAGAAAAATTTACTGGGAGCTTATGTTTCTGTAGTCTTTGTTTTATTTTAACGAGAAATTTTATCGAGAGTCGTGTTATAGAAATGTTGAAGCGCAGTGTAGTGAGGGAAATTTTATCGAGAGTCGTGTTATAGAAATTTTATTGCACAAGACAATTATTTTTGACAAAGCTGAACCCAAACTGAAGGTACCCTTTCTCATTCCCAAATACTTTCAGATCATCCATTTTTCTACTTTTTTCCTCATTTTTTTTTGTACTTTTAAGTTTGATGAGATAAGCTAATATATTTGAAGAAAATGTTAATTTAATTCTTCAAGGTGAAAAATAAAGTAGAATTTATGCTATATTGTTCTCTTTTTTATTTATCTGTCCTATCTTTTTAGTTCTTTTCGATATAGACTAGAGCCGAAATTTTTATAAATATACAAAATCTCAAATTAATTTAACAATCTATACATTTTTTATATTAATTTTCAAATCTATCCAAACTGCTGACACTGTCAGCGGTTTCAGAGAAGCCAAAACCGCTGACTCTGTCAGTAGTTTCAGATAGCTAGAACCGCTGACAAGGTCAGCGGTTTAAGCCAAGCACGATTTTTTATGCTTTCTGCACACTTTTTGAAACAACGAACGACTCAGATTAAAACACTGTTTGTAATCATTACAGAGTTGCGCATTTCATCCGAATTGAATTTAATATAATTTTTCATTTAATTATTTTATTTAATTAGAAAATATTATAATTTATTTATTTTTTCTATTAAAATATTAGAAATATTTTTATATATTTTTTTAAATTAGATAGAATACCATATAATTTGATTTATTAGAAAGATATAAACAAATAATCCGGATCAATATTTTTCAGATCGGATTTTTCATGGCTGTAAGAAAAATTAAAATATTTCTTTGTGTGTTATTAGAAAAAAATAAAAATGATTTGAATCTGAATTATTGATCCCGGTTCAAAAGTCACTTCTAGATAAATACAGAAAATATTATGATCTTTCTATCTTTCATTAGTTGTATTGTTTCTTATTTTTATGTCAGGAAAAGTTGTTATGTTATAAATTCTTATATGTACGTTATATGATTTTTTTGTTATAATTTGAAGTTTTTATTGCCAGATCTGATAGCAGTTGGATAAATTGAATTCTATGTTATAGCAGATCTGTATGTTCTTGTGGTTTTTTGCTATCTATTATTTTTCATTTATCTGATGAATTGAATTCTATTTTTGCTTATTTCATACTTAATGGTACAAACTCAAATTGAATTCAATTCAATTTTTGTTAGTTTCATACTTAGTATATGTATGAGGTTTTACGTTTCATCTGATATGAGTATAATATTTTCTTCTCATTTACTTGTAGGAAATTTCATAATCTTTTGACCTTGGTGGCTTCCTGCAAATCACTTAGCTAGAGGGGTTTCCATATTTTTCTGGTATTGAATCACTATCTCAATTTGGCTAAATAAAATTTTAAAACAGTTAAATCTTAGATATACCACCTGAGCATGCTAATTGTTCAGAATCATTCGAATGACTATTTCTGGAAGTCTCTTGATGGTTTGACAGTTTATGCGATAGTAAATTATACAAGTGATATAGTAACATTACTTTAATTCATAAAGTTGTTACGGGAGCTGCAAACACCCCTAAAAACAGTAGCAAGGTGTGCGTTTTGAAGTATATAATCACGGGTATATCTTCTATTTAATATCATGCTTTATTCATGCAGTAATGAAATTTAGGATTTATAGCACACAAGATAACTTTAGTCTCTGGGTTTTTTCAAATATATGAAATAACACCTATTGGATAAAGAAGTGACGTTGTATAAATAGAGTGCAAGTCAACCTTTATTTAATGGTCATGCAAAAACCATTAATTGGAAACCCAAAAGTTTTTTCACTCAGTTTGGCAGCTGGGTAATCTTTGCTTTGAAACATGTTGAATTTTTTTTTATCTAAGTTTTTGTGCGTAAATTTTAATAAATTTGTTATACATGACCGTAATGTAATTTTTACGATTTTTGGAATGCTTTCATTTATGTAACAATTTTTTTTGAAATTTTTTGCTTTATGTTTTGTTAAATTAAATATTTAGATATACATTTAATTTCTCTTTATAAACTATTTTTGTGTATCGATTTGGTATTTTCATAAAAACTGAACTGTGAGACTTCTCCAAAAAAATCTAAAAAAGTGGAACCTATTTCTATGCAACAAGGAGAATGTCCTCTATTAGGAAGTGAAATAGTTTTGAAAAATTCAATCATTTAGAAGTAGGATTGCTAATGGGCTCACCTTTGACTCAAATCATAACTTATTTAGAAATTTGAACTTCATAACCGAATTATGCCCAAATTGAATGGTATGAGATAAAGCCCAAGCCTTGTCCAAACCAAATTCAATTTGAAATGCCCGGGCCCTGTCCGTTTCTTTCAATGTCCAGGTCCTGTTCATTTATGTCGGAACATATCCATTTTATCTTTATTTTTTTACACCATTTTTAATCTGTTTCTTGCAAAGTCTATTTTTAGTCTTTCTGAGATTGTATTGGACAAAAATATTTTGTACAGTATGTATTATTTTTGCAAAGTCTTTCTTCCAAAGTCAATTTTGCACAGAAAAATATAAACAACAAAATATCAGAGATTTAGGGATAGATTTACTAACATCATAGAGAAATAGAAGCAACAAAAGAGAAATACCTGAAAATAAGTCTTAGAGAGAAAGTCCATCATTGGAATCACTACTCAAATATATATTACACCATTAGTTAAAATAAATTAGATTGTATAACAAGTTTATTTCATTTACTTTTTATTAGCCAACAATGTTTACCTATAAAAGCAAAGGACCACATGAATGGGCGAAATTGGTCCAACTTGAAACTACCATCAATGGAGGCAAACCAATCCTTAGCGCAAATGAGAGCCTGATTTTTCCCAGGTGTCATAGAACTCCGCAAATTATCCATCAACCGACCCGCTGCACTAAAGACTGACTCTGATACAACGGTTAAGACCGTAACGGCCAAAAATCTCTATCATTCTTGCTAAAGTCAGCCACTTCTCGGAGTTTTTTTTCACCACAAAACATTGAAATCTTTTTCATCGGACACCACCAAGATCTGCTTCTTTCCATGATTGCAAAGTTTCAGGTTTGTATCTACTCCCCTTTGTATGCTTATGAGGTTTCAATTTCACATTAGTTACAACAGAAAATTTTGAGCGTTACTAAGTAAAAAAACACTCCAACAATATTCATACGTGACCGTGTTAGGTTTGATTTTCCACATATCTCTTGCACTTTGTCATCATTTTGGTGTTATGATGATTAGGAGCTAATCTATGTGACCGTGTTAGGTTTGATTTTCCACATATCTTTTGCACTTTCTCATCATTTTGGTGTTATGCTGATCAGGAGCTAATCTATTCCTAATTCAGTAATAAGCACTTTAGCAACTGCATATAACCAATTTTAGGGTTTTACGGTTTTACCTATCATCTTAGTCTACGGTTTTGTTTATTTTTGTCTCAGTAAATTATGACACGAGCTATATATATTTTTTTTCTGTTCAATGCAAGGTCAATCAAAATCAAAGCTTTTACTGTTCTCTCGGTCTGTCTCTGCCTGCACAGAGGTAATGTATTGCCTTTTTTTTCCTCTTTCTTTTCTATAAATATAAGTGAAATCAGTGTTTTACTTATTTGTTGCACTAACATCAAGCCTATTGTATAGATAAAGTAAAACTTACACAATTTCAGAATTTTCGTTTAGACACAAACAATGATCAAATTGTTTGGCTATGGTCTAGTACAGGTAGGTTTAGTGTGCATTCATTGTATGCTTGGTTGTCCTTTGATGGGGTACCTAATCCTTCATTTAATAACATTTGGCAAGCTCATTTACCACTTAAAATTAGGATCTTTTTATGGTTGGTCAAGCAAAACAAAATTTTGACAAGGGATAATTTGAGCAAGAGGGGATGGATAGGTGACGCATCATGTATATTTTGTAGTAATTTGGAGTCTATGTCTCACTTATTTATAAATTGTAGTTTAGTGAGACAAATTTGGCAGTGGATAGCAGGATATAATAATTTTGAGTTCACTTTATCTTCTCTGGATGAGTTATGGGATATAGGAGCGTATATTCCAATGAAGGATAACAATTTAGTGATTATGCAATGAAGGATAACAATTTAGTGATTATGATTATTGGTGCTGTATTATGGACAGTGTGGCTAGAGAGAAACAGGTTAATATTCCGAGGAGGCAAACAGTGAAGTTTGAATATCTGCAGCTTTTGGATGTAGTTACTAATACTTTGTTTTGCATGAATGTTTGAATAAATGATGTTTCTATGGTTGTTTTTGCTAGGTTCTTAGTTGATAGTGGTAGGTTTACTAATACTTTGTTTTGCATGAATGTTTGAATAAATGCTGTTGCTATGGTTGTTTTTGCTAGGTTCTAAGTTGATAGTGGTAAGTTGTTTTGTTGGCAGCTGGTATGATCTTGATGCCATGCTTAAATAGGTATAATGTTTTTTTTTGCTATGGTACCAGTTTGTTGGTACAGAACTATGTTGCTTGTAAGAGGTTTTCATTTATTAATGAAAACGGGGGGGTTTCATCCCTCTTCTATGGTTCTTCAAGATAATTATCCAACTCGATTTTGTTTTGTGGCACAATACAATTTTAGCATTACATCGAGATAATCTCATATCTAGCTTCTTTTTGACAAGTATTCTACTTTCCACTTGTCGAGACACTACTTGTCGCCCGTTCTGTATTGTCATTCGTCCTCTCATACTCGTCATAGAATTTTCTAAGCGAATATTTCACACCTCTCAATCTTTCATTGTACTCAATGATATTTTCTCCATATGCATCTTCGAAACAAAACTCTATAAAAAGGAACTCTCCTATGATAAAAAAAAAAAACATATACTAGTGTTAGGATCAAATTCGGGCTTTTCCAATATTTGGCAAATTTATTTTGCATCTCCATCGATAATTTTTGCATAGTTGTATTGGAACTCATATCTTTGTCAAACAATGCATTCCAAATGAAAAACACCTTCTTTATATAACTATGTGAAGATGGTCGCTTCACGGTTAAGAAACAACAGTTATGGTATGGACCCATGGTAACAATTTCATCCGGATAAAACGGGATATGTTGTTGGTACATTATTTGACATTTGGATAGTATTGGTCTTGTCACTGATTAATTTTGCATTAAATATACCATTCATATTCATTGATTTGAAATTTGGCTAGTATTTGCTTTGACCAATTTAATAGCACATTAAGATAAAATATACCATATTACCAACTATAATCACTCTCTTGACTAAAAAAATTGACATCAAGTTATACCACGATTTGGGGGTGACAGATTTCGCCAAAAATTAACATGAAGTTACCTCCTTCCACTTTTCAGGAGTAGGACCAATCATTGTAACATCATCGCAAAACCTTACCAAAGCATCTTTATATTTCAAATCTTTACTAACTATCTCATAAGTTGAATTCCATCTTGTTGTACAATCTATAATCATATTCTTTTTAGATTACAAGTTCAGATCTTTTAGGATGTCATTTAACTTTCTTAGTTTTTAATTATTTCTAAAATATAAAAATACTAGAGCTGAAATCTCACACTCCAAAAATCGAAAAATCATACAATAAAACAAAGCATTCCAAAAATAAAAAATTATCGTATTCTCATGTATAACATGTTATCGTAAAATATTAGAGCCGCAACTCTGAAAAATTAGAGAATTTAAACAAATAACAAATAACATTAATACCTTGAGTCCAAGATATCTTCTCTCTCAATGATATTTTTAGCGTATAACTTATTTCATATCTCCTACAGTATATTTGTAATTTTAAACAAAACAAATAACATGAAATACCAAATTAAATAACTGGTTGACTTGGCTCATTAAGTACAAATGTTCAAATTGAGAAATATTTTTACAAGTCAATCATTCCTCTTCCATTACTCTCACAACTACTACGGCCGCAACCACTACCACTACTGACACCTGGGACCCACTTTCATTCCCCAACAATTCCCTCCACGAAGGCCGACCAAATTATTCCTCAACAAAGACCGACCAAACCTCTTATTCATCTTCCTCTTCCATTACTCCCACAACTACTATGGCCGCAACCATTACCACTACTGATACCTGGGACTGCTATGGCGGCAACAACTACCTCAACGAAAGCTGCCAAACCATACCATAAGAGAAAATAAATCCAGAAGAAAGAAGAGAATTTGTAACAGTGGCAGCGTAATTAGAGAGAGTGCGCCAATGACCCTTTCTTCGACCGACTATTATGGACGCAACAACTATCTCAATGAAAGCTGACCAAACCATACCACGCCAGTGGCACTTACTTCGGCCAACCCGTTCTGTGATTTTTACAAATCGATGGTTTGAGATGATAACTGAAAGGACGATCAATGCATAGGATGTTTTTTAGATCAATAAAAGCTTCAATCTTCACAAAAAAATTATTTCTTTCAGTCAAATACCTTATCCGCATTCGGGTACAGGAAATGGAAGTATAATTAAAAAAACTATATTTTATTGGAAGTTGGATTGGAAGGTTTTCACAATCACTCTTGACAATTATTCAACGAACAATAATGCAATGTCATTTTAGGAGGACAAACTTTGGGACGAGCTTGTTTTTTAGAGTGAAAACATACACATGAGATATGTGGCCCGCATCTTAAATATTATGGTGCAGGATGGTATGGAAATTTTTCGGCTGAATTTGATAAAAATTAGAGAGATGATGCGGTATATAACATCTAGATAGATGATACATTCTTTAATTTGACCTTCTTATTTTAAATTATTTCTAAAATATAGAGATACCAGAGCTGAAGTCTCACCTTCCAAAAATCAAAAAATCATACAATAAAACAAAACATTCCAAAAATCGTAAAAATAATCGTATTCTTATGTATAACATGTTATCGTAAAATAACGAGGCCACAACTTAGAAAAATGTGCCTAAAGAAGCTGCTACGGTCCTGAACAATTCAGATTTGAGAAAATAATTTTGATTCAAATTTCTTACTTTACTATTCTTGTATAAATTGAAATACGTTTTTATTTTTTCAGCTTATTCTCGTCACTTGCTTCCCTTTGTATTACTTTGTCCAAGATATCTTGTAGCGACACACACAAATGTTATCCGGACCACAGAAACAATAAATTTGCTACAAATACAAATTTGGACAATTTAGAGGTGAGATAATATAAATTCAATTATATTCTTTTTGCAAGTTATTTTCTTGTTTTTCTTGTATTTATATTATTGTAAATGCACTGCGATTTTTCTTCTCTCTATATATGTTATCATTATTATTTTTTTGCATCAAAGTGTTACCTCTAACTCTTGATCATTTACCTGTTGGTACTTTTTAATAGAGGAGGGTTCAAATGCCACTATTTTTTGTGCCTCCATCATACCTCAATTTTTAAAAATTTAAAAAACTTAAAATTTAAAATAAAACTATTAGATGTAATCTATATCATTTTATCTATGCACATGTAACAAATTACGACATTTCAACCTCATTTTGGTTGTCATCAAGAGTTTATAAAAAAAATATACTAATATGGATAATTTGTAGACATTGATTTTTCAACTTATTGATTTACATAAAAGCAAAATTGAGTTATAAGCATATAAACAAAATAACATAGATCACATCTAATGGTTTTATTTTGATAATTATGATTTAAATTTTGAGTTATTGTAGTTTTTAAAAATGAAGGTATGATAGAGGCATAAAAAATAAAAACATTTAAACCCTTCTATTAATATATTAAGTTGAAAAAGAAATTATTTCCTCTCTTCTTAATTAATAGATTAAATTAGTGGGATGGAATAAATTATGTCGTTCCATTCTTGATAAACGATCCCGTTTTATTTATATTTGAATTTCCAACAGAAACGCCACCCTATCAAAATATATATTTTTTTTTATTAATAAAAAAATCGGCTCAATTGAAACCCTTGCTTTCCCTTAGCTGGACACGGTTCTCTTGAGCCGCACAACAAGTTTGTTTGAGGCCTTCATAGAACGAGCACACAGTGCAAACGAGAGGATTGAACTGATTTAAACGGCTCAATTCTTCTCTCCTTTCTTTTAGATGGACACAACACATATGAACCGCACCGAATACTCAACAACAGTCTTCATGCGCCAGGAATACGGCCAGAGGGTGAAATTTCGCTGGTTCAATTCATGAGTCAGTTTTGAAGATCGGAGGAGAAGTTGCTAAGTTTTAACAATTTCGTTTGGGCCCGATTCATTTCTATTTGGGCCATCAATTTATGTGTAACATGGTCCAAACCCATCTCTTCCAATTAAGTTTAGAATATTAATTTATTTTATTCTGATTCACGTTTGCTTCTTCATTTTTGTTTCTCCTTTTCCATTAATTTGGGCTTTTCAATTTTCTTTGGTTTTACACCTAACCCACTATCTTTCGTAAATCATATCTTAGCCCAAATTGATTCTTTTATTTTATTTCTCCATTATGATTCAAAACAGTGAACAATCCTCTTAATTTAAAACTAAATGGAGCTGTCCATTTCTTCAATCTTTTGTATTTTTTTTCTAGTCAATTTTCAACCCCATTATTTTTTTTTTCTACATTCAATTTCCATTATTTTCCTCCTTTTCACTTATTTAATTTATTCTTCTTTTTCCCATTATTTTAGGGTCCAACAAAACTAACTCGGCATGAACAAAAGACGCATAAATAATATTCATGCCCCCGCTTTTCAGTTCGTGGTCTTGAGTGTAATTTATGTATTTAGTTATGAATTATTTTTTGGTTTCATCCAAATTATATACACATTGTGAAAACTTTGATATTTTAGTAAAGGTTTTAAGAAAACATTTTTTTTATGAAGTAAATTAGTATTCGTTAAAAAAAATTAGATTGTATAAATGTAAGTCGTAGAACTTGCAATTAGTATGATTCATTATAAACTATTGTAATGAACATTTAATATATGACTATGAGCATATTTTTTTTACATGATATGAAAACATATTTTGTTCAAAGTGACATGTTTTGAATATTTGCTTTATTATTTTTCTCACTGGTCTCTTGTTATGTAGACCAATGAGAAGTCCGAATACTGCAATGTGTATAATATATCTACTATAATTATATTTTCAATTTGTACTAAGTCGACGTAATTTTTTATTGAACTTTGTTATACTAATTGACTTTTTATTTTTAATTTAGATTTAGATCCAATCTATTTAATATTATTTATGAATATTGTTTAATAATTATTCTTTTGATATATTTTTTATGATATATGTTATTTTGTATGAGATTTTCTTTTTGTTCGCTTATAATATGTTCACATTGCAATGTACAGACACGGTTATGGCTACCAATATATTATTTGGAAAGGTGATATTTCATTATTAAATTTCAATCTAAGTTCCAATAATACAGGTATCTTACTAAATGCATAATATTCTCACTTCATAAATCAAAATTGAATGGAAAAATAAGATAGTATCACATAATGGTTTCAAAATTAAGTACAAATTTCATTCTAAAATTAACCAAATGATTTATTTTTTTGTATTAACCAAATATTCTAAAATGTATTTGAATACCGTTTAAATATTTGTTGAGAGTTGGAAAATGTCTCTTTTTGAGACAAAAACTTGAGCATCGTTAATTAAATAATAATTTAGGTTATTTGAAATTTTGATTTTATATTCACGACTAATAATGATTGGCTACTTAAGATTCATTTAGTGATGAAGTACAAGAAACAAAAATACGAAAATAAATAGTCTTAGTTAGATAAAAAATGTTGTTAGCACTTAGCAAAGCACATAAGTAACAAATAAAAATAAATAAATAAATTTTCAACGTCAGTTTTTATTTATAATTAAATTCCTTATTTTCTGACGATGCATTCATAAAATTAATCTGGAACTTAGCAAAATAAATGGTAGTTCGAGCAAACGCAAGTTTTTGTTTTTATTTAAATGTAAGTTTTTATATATGGATATAAAATAAAATAAAAACAAACTTTATGAATATGTTACAATTGGATTTTTATTTATTTTTTATATCAGCCGGTTTTATTTAGTTTGTCGAATTTTTTTTTTATTTTCAATCTTTTTTGAAGAAAAACTATATATTATGTTCTGAATACTTTTTATATATTTGAAAATTTTCATCGTTGATATGGTTCTAGGAGTGTAAACGGAGCGGATTCGGAGCGGATAATGGTAATATCATATTCGTATCCGTTTTTCAACAAGCGGATATGGATATGGATACAGATAGTAAACGGATATCAAAATTGAAAACCATATCCGTCTTAAACGGATACGGAACAGACAATCCACGGATACGGATTCGAATACGAATATGGAGCGGATAATTGTCGGATATTGAGTAATTCTACTAAATTTCATAATTTTAAATTACCTAATTTGATTACCTAAATTGACAAAAATTTAATAGACTTTTTAAGTTTGCACGGTGATGATTATGCATAACCAATTGTTTATTGGTTCAGAGAACCAATTAATTATCCTAATAGATTATATGATTTTTCTATTAAGATTCTTGGACTTAAACAAATATGTATGTTTTTTGGGAATTTCGCAAGGGTGAAATAAATTGAAAGCTGTTGAAAGATTAAATTTCAGATCCGGATATATACGGATATTCGCTCCGTTTATATCCTCACGAAATTATCCGTAACCGTTTCCGCATTATTTTTTCATATACTAAAATCATCCGTATCCGTATCCACAAGTATTTGTATCCGTTTAATCCGGATACGGATAATAAGCAGATTCGGAGCGGATAATCCGTATCCGTTTACACCCCTAATTAATGGTTCAAACGAAGCTCGTAATAAAATTGAGGCATATGATGACTAGTTGACTACTATAAAGTACGCAATAAGTTTAATGTTCTAGTGCAAAGTCAAATTTATGTATACCCATCAGATACACCCGTTGTCATTTATGACATGCCACTTGTTGCAATACTTCAGTAACAGTGTACCAGTCAAATGATGAACCTAGTTCAACCAAGATTTTTCAGAAGAGACTAGAGAGAGCACCAAATCCGAGGTTAAAGTACGAAATGACCAGACGACAGGCATTGCTTCTAAACCAAGATTTTCTACTTTTTTGGGGTGCGTATCCTCTGAGATATCTCAATTTTTGCGTGACCGACGTGTCCGGTGGCTATTTGGGGGAACGTAGGAGGCATATTATATATGCTTTGAGATTCGTGCATAACGTATTTGCACGATTGAGATATTCCGAAAAGTCACGCAAAGTTGAAGATATCTCAGAGGATGCGAATTGCTTTTTTTTGCTGGTGTTGCATTTTGTTTCACTGAATATCTCTCTGTGCGGCGCCCTTACTGTGCTTTTAACCTGTTCTATGATGATTACTTGAAACAATTCAATTTGAAATGACCTCACCAGACACATCACACATGCCAGATAATTTGAAATAACAGCTACAAAAAACTTACATCGTCCGTCGGAGCGGAACCGACTCTGCTCTTTTTCCTTCCATCCGGATCGTTCAAAATCTATCGTACTGTCTTAGTTACTTTTTATTTTCAAATTAATTTAATCTATTAAAATGATTCGGATTTAATTGAAGTCTTACGATGAATTTTCAACGATCCGAATGGAAGAATAAAAGAGTACTCCTTTCTCAAGAAAAGAAGCAAATTTTGATCCCGTCAGAGCTATCTTTCCATTTCCTTTTCATTTTCTTTTTAATTTTTTTTTAGTCCAACTAGTATGACTTCATATGATATCAATTTCAAATTCTATTAGATAGACTTCAAACGACTAATTCAAACTAATTTACTTTATGAGTGATGCATTTATATGCATAATTTTTATTTTTTCGAAAAATAAAAACTTTAGATCGGTTTAAATTTACTTGAAGACTCTCACATTTAACCACTTGACTTGATGCTAAATAAATTCAAAAAATTATAAATTTTGCATGTAAATGCACAATTAATTAAGTAGATCGGTTTGAACGATTTAAATTCATCAACTGAAACATTAGTGTTATATATATATTGAAATACATTCCATAAATTTTAGAATTAGTGTTATATATATATTGAAATGAGATTGATGTTACACCAACCTAAAACATTTATGGCGCATGTAGGACTCCGTTTCACTAAACTATTTCCGAGTTATCATATTCTCTCTACCATTCCTCAAATAAACATGAATTTCTAATAGAAATATTGAGCATTATGTTAACTTGAAAATCAATTGAACTCGTAGTTAAATTAGCAATGGAAATTGGTAGGCAGTAGGAAAAGAGGAAACATCCAAAAATAGAATCTTTTGGGGGTTCAAATTTAAATGAAAGACCTTATGAGTTATGAGTATTCAATGTTTGGTAGTTTGATCTCAGATATTTTTCTAAAATGATAATAGTAATAATATATTTTTTTAGTGAAAATCCATACAACCCCACCTATTCTACTAAAAGGTAGGATTTAAACGGCCGGTAATCATTTGCTTGATAAGTAAAGTTAGGGATCCACTTACATTTTTGTAGACACCAAATTACACCATTTTTTTTTAAAGTTCAAACAGTCAATCCAAACTGTTCAACTGTTGGATATATTGAAATGTGCTTGCAAATTAAATTTTATATTTTTTTGAATTTTTTTGTTATTTGTTAAGATGAGTATAAAAATTCAATAGTCGGAAAACAATGATTTTGTAAAATACTTAATAAATAGTAAAATATTTCACAAAAATGTAAAATTTGGTCTCTCATCACATTTTAATATGGAGGTCATGTTGAACGGTTTGGATCGACTGTTTGGACTTTAAAATCTTTAAAAATTAATGTTGTAATTTTTTGTCACCAAAAAATAGTGTAAGCGGATCTTTCCTCTATATATATAGATAGAGAGAGAGAGAGAGTGTGTGGCTAATATGCTTTCGGTAGTATAAGCACCGAAATACATCCAATTTTTTTTTCGATTTTCGAAGTCCAAAACGTCGATCCAAACAGTTAGATGTGTTCTCTATATTAAAATGTGCTTGGAGACCAAATTTTACATTTTTTGGAATTTTTTTATTATTTATTAAGCCACTTTGAAAATCGCTGATCCAACGGTTTCACTGTTGGGTTAAGCCACCGTTGGATCAGCGATTTTCAAAGTGGCTTAATAAATAGTAAAAAAAAAAATAAAAAAAAAATATAAAATTTGGTCTCCAATAACATTTTAATATAGATTAAACACCTATATATTTGGATCGACCGTTTGGACTTTGAAAACCGGAGAACCGAATCGTTTGTTCCTGAGGCTAGGAACATACGTTTTGAACCAACCTATATATATATATCTAATTAGGTCTTCAAATAATGAATCTGAATTTGTTGACAAGTTTTCAAGAAACTCAGATCTCAGTACCGCGTTGGATATGAATTCGCATTAATTCGTGTGGGAATTTATTCCAATTACCAAGCATCAGAATTAATTCTTTTTTAATTAGTATTAATTATTCATGAATCACGAACAGCCTAGCCGCTACATATTAGTCGAAAATCAATTCAGTCCAATTAATTCTGTACTACTGGAGAGGTAAACCCATATTTAATTTATTTCTAAATTTCTCCAATTTAAGTTTGTAATTGCATATTATGGTCAATAAATCCTGAGTTTATTTCCTAAATTATATTATAACGTGCCACCTGTTGCAATACTTCGGTAACAGTGTACCAGTTCTATAATGGACCAAGTCCAACCAGAGAGCAGCAAAATCGAGATTAAAGTACAAAATGAACAGGAATAGATATTGCTTGATTTGCTTCCAATTCGATCACTTCTTCGGTGGAACTGGAACCATTCGCCAAAACCAGTACAGAAAAAAAAATAGATAGTAGAAAAGGAGAACCCCCTCGTTACCTCTTTGGAACCACTTTGATTGTCAAAACTTCTGAACTCATCTCTTCTCTCGTAGCGTTGGCAACAAGGAGAAGAAGAAACAGAGGTTTTTTTTTTCTCAGGGGTAAGTTCGGTTCTCGCCAAATCTCTACTCTTTTGGTGTGATTTCACGACGCAACCTTTTGATTTTCAAACCCCGTCGTTTCCTATTCCTTTCGTGTTCTCGTAAAGTTTCCGGTTAAAAAGGTGACGAGCGTTCGAAGGAAGAAGAAACGCTTAAAAACAAAAGCAGAGTAAAAAGTTCCTTAAAACAAAACGAACAGAAAAGAAAAAAAAAACAAAAACAAAGACCACTGTTTGTTGGTCCAGGCATTTTGTTAATTTACTGATTTCACTGGGTTTTGGTCATAAAATCCCATATTTATTTGAAAAAAAAAATTAGGTTTTTGTCATGTCCCTTGCAATTCTTCTTTAGGTGATGGCTTTGAAAATAACAAATTTAGAAATATTTTTTGTTGTTGGACCAAGTAATTAATTTTTCTTTGGGTGGTAGTTTTAAAAATAATAAATTTAGAAATATTTTTTTTGTTGGGTCAAGTAATTAATTTTGTATTTTTTAAGTCACTCATAAAGCTTTCAAATTTCTGATTTTAACTTTGTTGCTGATTATGGGTTTTGTCTTTAATTTGTTAATTTTACTGTAGCAGTAAAATATTGTACTTTTGTCTGTAATTTAGAAATATTTAATCTCATTTTTACATGGCATGTAAAAGGTGCTCTAGTCAATTCAGGAATAAATTGGGTTATATAATGTACCAGATTACTTGGGTATATTAAGAATTTTTAGACATACAACTTGGTGTGTTAAATTTTTTCATTGGATTCCGATTTAGAGTTATTTTCTTTTTCTTTCTGGTGATTACAATGTTTAACATAATCGGTGTATAAATGCGATGATAGTGTAATATTAAGAATTTACTATAGTCAACCTAGAGAGATCAGTGAATTTCTAAGCATTGATAAAATATTTACAAGTTGCTCTAACTCTTATATTTATTTTAGACTTAATTTATGTTTGGTATATTTATGTAGAACCCTTTTGCCTTATTTCCCCATACTATTGCATTGACTTTCCTTAAACAGTGATAAGATGTATAGTATTCATCTTAGTATAGTCGGATGAAATAAATTTTGTTCTCACTTATATTATCATATTATTTGTTCATTGCTGAACACATTTCAGATGAAACCAAATTAAATGAAATTCAGGTTACACTAGATGGCCACCCAAAATTTATTTTTCTTCCACTAATTAATAATTGCCTGTTATCTTGACATGCTTGTTCAAAAGGAAAATATATCATTAAATTAAATGAGAAAATTTTCTTGACCATTACAAAATTTGTATGAAGTATGCTTCTTTTAAAATTGACATCTCTGTTCATTGCTTCTACACATGACACTTCCGTTCTGTCTATACTCGTATATAATTAGTACTGAATGTTTGTTGCAAATTGCATGCTCAGATGGGATATGGGTTTAAGCAAATCACTAATTCCCTTGCATTTTTCTCTCTTTATATCTGTTTTGTTGTTTTCAGAATCTAGTGTGTGTTGCTACCATTCTTAAATGGCCCCAAGCTCGGACCCAGAAGAAGAACAATCTGAGATCAGTGAGTCAGAAATAACAGAATGCGTTGAAAAAATCTACTCTCAACTGCAGTCAAAGCACTATAAGGTTAAGAAGTCAGGTGCTTACAAATGCCCGTTTTGCCCATCCAAGAAAAAACAAAGATACGAGTTCAAAGATCTCCTTCAACATGCGAGTGGTATTGGTGCATCCAATAAACCACCAAAAATGAAAGCACAGCACCAAGCTCTTGCCAAGTATATGAAACATGACTTGGCGAACCCCAAACTAGTGCACCAGATTGCGGCTGTCAACCCAGTCCCCCCTCAGAGAAAAGATGATGACAAGTATGTCTGGCCCTGGAAGGGCATTCTGGTAAATCTGCCTGTCAAGCACCAAGGTGGCCAGTACACGGGCAAGACAGCCGATGAGATCAAGGAAATGATCTCTGATTTCAACCCTTCTGAGGTTTACCCCTTATTGGACCACAGGGGGCATACTGGCAGGTGCATAGTAGAATTTGGAGCTGACTGGGGTGGCTTTCGTAATGCCATGGCATTCGACAAGCATTTCCAGTCAAGAGGGGTGGGTTGGCTCAAATGGCAAGAAAGAGATCATAAATCAAAAGAGGTTCATGGGTGGATTGCCATGGAGGTTGATTTTAACCGGTCAGGTCAGGTTGCCGATCATCTGAGGCAACATGGGGTTTTGAAATCGGTTGATGATGTCACGAAGGAGGAGTCGAGCAAGGCTAGGTCCTGTGTGGCCGATTTAACGGTGCAGATTGAGGCCAAGAATCAGGATATATATGAAATGGAGTGCAAGTACAATATCTCGGCCTTGTCCCTTGCCCAAGTTATGGAGGATAGAGAAGGGCTTACACGAGCTTATAATGAAGGTTAGTTTGAACTCTCTTTTTAACCTTTCCTAGATAAATTTAGCCTCAGATAAGCCATAATATGGAAATAAGAGAGTTAACTAATTTAAATAGGCCCATAGATGTTGTTTGGGTTATGTTACAGTCTCATTGGTTGGTTGGTGTTTATTTGGGATAAGTTTAATTGAATCAGGAGACAATATGAATCAACTTTTTGCAGTTTGTACATGCCAAAGTCTTTCATTTTCTTTTGATGCAAATGCTAATAGCACGATTTCATTGTTTACAATATTGATCAGAACTGAGAATGTTGGAAGAAGCTTTCTGTGCACATCATCTATCTGTACTGAAACAGAATGAAAAAATGAGGGCAGAATTGGAATATAAAAGGAGGCAACTGGAGGAAAGAAGCAGGCAGCTCACTATTGAGTCCTCTCAGTATGAAATCAACAAACAAGAGCTTGACAGTGAAAGGCAACAGGTATTCTAAGCGACATAAATACTTGATGGTTCTGTACAAGTAGTTACTTTTTTTGTTATCCTTTTGTTACTCTTGGTCTTACTAACAGGTAATGTTGTGTGTTGTTTATTTGTTAAGCCCAATTCCTACTTGGACATAGCTGGTCCCTACTGGTACCTTTACAGTCCTTTCAAGCACTAAGGGTTAACATGCATAGGAATTGAAGTTGTTTGCTTAGTCTTTTGGATGTCATTTACCTTGCTAAACATTTTCCTTTTTTTTTTTTTATGGTACTTCTATTTTAGAAAGCAGAAATTGAACAGCAAAAGGCGAATGAAGAAGTGTTGCTACTCACTGAGCAACAAAAGGTTTGTATGACTCTGCTTTGCAGTACTAGTACTGGCATGGATGGCTACCTCTGTTTCTCTGTACAGCTTTGTAGTAGAGTTTGCCAAAATCTCACAGTTGATTCCAAAAAAAAGCATTGTTTAAGCTTAAGCCACAAACCAATAATTGAAGCTGTTCAGTCCTTTTTATATCCAATTTACCATGTACGGTTAATAACTTAATATATGTGTTTCCTTTTATGTTTGGTGGGGAATTCATTTTTTATGGGGTACTAGTAGTTTGTACTCATCCATGCTGGTAAAATTCTGAACTGTCAACAAACTTATAATATAAAACTATATCAACATTAGAGGGAGAAAGAGGAGAATCTGAAAAGGATTCTCCAATTGCAAAAAGAATTGGATGCAAAGCAGCAGCTCGAACTGGAGATAGAGAAGTTGAAAGGACAGATTGAGGTGAGGCACCACATGGGAGGAGGCAATGATGACTCAGCACTGAAGGAAAAAATGGAAAGTCTGAAGGAAGAATTGCAGGATAAAATAGAAGAATTGGAGGTTTATCAAGACACCCATAAAGGTCTTCTTGAAAGAGAGAGCCGAGCCAAAGATGAGGTCAATGAAGCCAGGAAGGAACTGATCCAGGTAATATACATCATGAATAAGTTTCCTCATTTGAAAAATGTAAAATTGTAGTACCTTAAGGTTAAATATAGTTTGTAATTAATTAATTAATTAAGCTCAAGCACACCATAAGGGGCTGCACTCCTGAATCCTTAAGGGAATAATGCATGACACAGGCTAAAATTGTAGTTTAATCTTTGGTTGCATATACAGCAACTGGAAAATATATTGGGACCACGCACGGCTATTAAACTAAAGAGGATGGG
This sequence comes from Carex cristatella, assembly GCA_024447775.1. NCBI lineage: Eukaryota > Viridiplantae > Streptophyta > Magnoliopsida > Poales > Cyperaceae > Carex > Carex cristatella. Next base: position 2,522,274 of record JAJHPF010000010.1, read on the forward strand.
GGAGCTTAAGGCCGAGGTGTTTAAGAAATCAGCACCACCAGGAGAGGATGCTGACTGGTGGGCTACAACTGCCTGTTCTAAGTGGCAAGATGAGCTCAGGAATCCTAAATGGTGCCCTTTCAAGGAAGACGGCCGTCGAGGAGAGGAAAAGGTAACTAAATGGTGCCTCCTTTCAAGAAACCCTTGAGCTCTTGATTGGTTGCTTTTCTTTCATGATCTGTTTTCTGTTGGTATTGCTGTGTATCTATGTTTTGGCAAGTGATTGATCTTCTTATATTGGTTTCTGATGGGTTCCTTTCTTTCTGTGGGCCCAATTTTCTAATTGAGAATCTTATTGGGCCCAACTTGTATCTTTTGAGCAAGTAGATTTTATTTAAAAAGAAATTTAGTGTCCAGTGGTGTCTAATCTGTGGCCCTCTAGTGGTCAAGTTACATTGGTCTTGCATATAGCTAATTTACGAGAATCCTGAGTTTGGGTTCAACATTGTCATCTGAAAAACCAACCCATTAACTCAACATATGGTTGGGTTGACCCTACAGTATACTCACCTATGCCGAAATATTTCGTAGTGCAAGTCCAAATTTCAATAACAAAAAAATAAAATATTATCTTCAAGGCATTGTTCTTTTCTGAGTGTTTTCTAATTACAGGTGGTAATAAAGGATGACGAGAAGCTTATTGAGGTGAAGAATTTTTACGGCGAAGAGGTGTATGAAGCGATTAAAACCGCACTCCTTGAGTTGAACGAGTACAACCCGGATGGTCGCTACACCGTTAATGAGATCTGGAAAGCGAAAGAGAACCGCAAGGCGACGCTCAAGGAGGTCATCCAGTACATCTTTAAGCAGTGGAAGTCTTTGAAAGCCAAAAGGAGGTAGATGTACTGGATGACCTTCTTGAGAGTCGCCTTGTGGTTCTCTTTTGCTTTCTAGATCTCATTAACTGTGTAGCGACCATTCGGGTTGTACTCATTCAATTCAAGAAGTGCGGTTTTAATCGCTTCATAATGACTTGTATCATTAACTGTCATAGTTTGACATTTCTGTTTTAGATTACAAGTCCTTAAATGTGTAAATGTTGGAGATGGTTACTGTTTCATGGATAGCATTTTGTTGGGCTTTTGTTAATTATAGAAAAAGCTTGAGCTTTGACTTATGTTAGGTGATTATTTTGTATTGGAATGGAGCTCATTGGTATTAGATAGATGCATGTTTAAATCAAGGATTATTGTAGGGAGAGTTGGGTACTGTAATATATTGCTCTCGCTGCATTTTCCATGTTGTTTTATTAATTTGGGCTTTCATGATTATATCTAGGGAAATATGCAAAATACTATACAAGCACAGAAAAATCAAGCGAATAAACCAAGGAGAAAAGTGTATAAATTATTTCTCTAGGTCACTAGTGGTGATTGCATGAAAAACCTTGAGAAATGATGTTAGGTAGCCTAGGAAGCTAGCTACTCCTTTACCTCTCTCGCCATTAACTATAGACAATTCACATTTTGTAATAATAGCACGACCTCATAGAGTCATAGGTACACAGCTCGGTAGATAAAGTTCAAAGTTATGAGATTTTCTTCTCCGTTTTAAAGAAAAATCAGCACTCTCCTCTGTAGGAAAAAAGGGTTCTTGATGTCTCCATTGCTTGTGAAAATGGAGAGCTAAATTACAGTTCAGTTTTGCTGAGTTGCTTGGGTTTTTTGTTACATGATCCCTTGTCATTTCTGAAATAAACATGAAACCCTAATTAAAACCTAGTTGTTTCCCCTAGTTATATTTAATGGCCTATGTTTAATGTTTTCCCATACCGTTACCATATAGTCATATACTCATCAATCATCATGCATAATTATTATTTAATCTCCACAATTTATGCAGTCTTGAATTTTTTAATGTAACAGTAGTGAAGTACTGAAGTTGATAATCATTCAGAAATCCACAAGCAAGCACAACTACCAACAAAAGAACAAGAATAAAACAAGAACAATGCATGTGTAATGTGCAACTTCCATATATACACCATGCATCAAGCTTGCTAGATTGATACAATAATACATCTAACTCGTAATTTATTGGAATGTAGAAAAGTATTTTACGTATATGTAGAAAATTCAATTCCCTCTACTATGAGTCTATGACCCCTCTATTTTAAACCTATAATGACTTGTAATCTAAAAGAGAAATGTCAAACCATGACATAAGGGGTTGTTTAGCAACATATGGGAGATTAAATAAGGAGGGGTTATTTGGTAAGTTAAAGAAAGAGACGGAGAATTAAGATAGCTAAAAGAAGCTAAACGAAGAAATAGGAGATTAAGATCTGTAAAAAAAAAAAGAACTAAAGAAGGTTGTCTTAATCAGCAGTAAAGAAACCGGTATTCGACATGATGAAGCGACTAAAGAGACTCCTTTAGTCTTAAGGATGCTCAAGAAGATCATCGTCGAACAGCTTCATAGAACCCTTTTGTGAGTACTTAGGCCTTTGGATATGGTAAAAACGTTTGTATTTCAATCTAAATACAAATCATCCAACTTATGATTTTTCATTATGCATGTCTAAAATCTTGTAGGATACAAAATATTGTATTTTTTAAAGATTCTTAATATATATTATTTAAGTTAATTAGAAAATGACCCTTTTCGGGATGCAAAAATTTATATATTAGCATAATTAGTCTATCTTTCACAAATCCAAAAAATAGTAAAAAAAATTATACGAGGTTTTGATACGTAGAACTCATTGAGCGGGTTGGATCGAACATTTGAACATATAAAAATATTATAATTTAGACCATTTATATATATTTCAATCAAGATATTATTGACGGTATCATTGCAGATCCTCTTATCGATAATAGTGATATCATCGGAAATAACATTTTTTTTGTCGGTGTACTCTCAGTAATAGTTACGACAGTATTATTGTTTACTGTCGTGAATAGTGATAAATTATTGTAATGATATTTGCTATTAACTCAAAACATTTTTGTGCACGCGCATGAATTATTACAATTCGGCTTTGTTTTAATTGACAATTTGGCATCAAAGTTTTGCATCTACTAACATGAATAATATTTAGTGTAATTTTAAAATATTTAGTTCCATCAAAATAAAGATTGAAATGTCAAAAAATTGTTTTGTGCGTGTATAGAGAACGTAATTAATATTTAGATCCTATTTTGTAATTTTATTTATTATTCAAGTTTTAGATTGTATTTTGAAATAAAAAATTAAGGGGAAATTTCATGTATACCCCTAAAAAACTTCAAAATTACGTATTCCCCCTCTAAAGTTTGAATTATGTATTTTCCCGTCTAAATTTTAAAAACTCACAAATTTGTCCATTTTATTGTTTTTTATACTAAAACTTATTCTAAATTTTTAAATACTCATTTTACTCTTTATTAAAAATATTTAAAGCAAATCGGACTTAAATTTAAATATGAAGGATTCCTCCACCAGACATACAATAAATATTATAAATACATTTGAGTAGAACTAGGGTGCTCATAAGTTCACAGAGCCTTTTGTGAACTTAACTCTAAAACCTATCGAATTGACTTCAAACAACGAATTCAAACAGTTAAAATCCTTCTACTTTATGAGTGACGAGTCTACATGTGAAAATTTTAAAATTTCGAATTAATTTAATATAAAGTAAAATGGTCAAAATTAGAAGGTTTATAAATTAATTTTAATGCATTTATTTTTTGAACGTAGACGTATCACTCGTAAGATAAATTTTTTTTAACAATTTGAATTCGTAGTTTGAAGTCACAGAGAGATTTGGTGAACTTTGGACCCACCCTACTTCTACTCAATACATTTAATTTAAATCCTCGTCCTTGTGTTGTAGTAATATTATATCTGTCAGGTGGGGTCCAACTAGCAGTATAAGCCGTCTGACAGCTTTATAGGCAGACAACTAGAACAAAAAGGCTGCCTTAGACAGGCTCTATGTAAATTAAATCATCCATTACGTATGAGCGCACTAAATATTGTTTCTGAAAAGAGAAATTAAAAACTGCGCCGTTCAAGTTGTTCGTTGCATCCGTACAACCTCTGTGAGGGACAGTGACAAATTTAAAGTTCAAAGTTCAGTTCGGTAGAATAAAAAATTCGTAATTCGGATATAATTAAAGAATTATTCGGTACAACAAGAAAAAAAAAACAAATTCAATAAAAAAGTTCTAATTTTTTTTAATTTTTTTTGGCATTTTAATCATGAATAATTTGTTATTCGTGAATAAAACGTATTGTATCTTTTTACGCGTTTTATTCGGAGTTTGATTCAGATATGGCAAAAAAAAAAACGAATTAATCGCGAGTATTCTTACTATGCTGTAAGGTGATGATAATTAAACTGATAATCCATTAATTATTTACATTTTGCAAAATAATTCTAATAATATGCATTAATGGCAAAACTACCAAAAATAATTGTCAGAATATATGTTAGAAGAAAACCCTCGTGAATTTTAGTAAGAATATTTTTTTACCAGTAACAGTTAATTACTCTGAGAGAAGGAATATTGAAGAATTCAGTACAGTTAGTTGCAGTACATTTTTCAAATATATATAATTGGCATTTATTACAGTGTGGTGGTTTACACGAGATCTGAGATATATAAATATATATATAGAGAGAGAGAGAGAGAGAGAGGGTAGGGGGAGGTGGGGGCAGCAATGTAATGTTGCTGGTCCAAGGGAGGCAGCACAGCAACAAAGAGAATCGAAGGGAGATGTTATTACTTGCATTTATACAGTTTCAGTGTTTTAAACTTTCTGATTGTGGCTAGCAATTATCAAATATGTGTGACCCTCTGTGTGCGTGACAGATCATAAGAGAGCATTGATTGGTTGTGGTGAACAGGTGAACCAATTCCTGTAGTAGAGTAATTGTTACATGCCATTCCATATGCTTTGTATAGCTCTTGTACTGTTTTTGTTAGCCAAATTTGTTTTGTCAAATATGCATGCATTTATATATATTGGAGTGAGGCTAAGGTATTAATGTATTATGTACAGTGCATATTAGTCAGTAGTATGAATCAATATTTTTAGAGACAAATCTTAGTACATCTTAAGAGACGCTAAGTCAATGAATATGTTTATTGAAATTTAATTGAATTTTATTTTATTTTAAATGTTTTATATATTCCAGTCTCTCTCAATGAATATGTAATATTTGTTTGTAGCCTATTGGTTAAATTTTTTTTTTTAATTGAGAGAATATGAGCTTAAATTTCACTGACAACATTGTGCATTTCAATTTTAACCCCCCCCCGCACACACATAAAAAATTTCTAGTTTCGTCTCTGAATATTTTCGTATTTAAAATTTAAATAGTCAATTTGAATTGTTCAACATAATTTTTATGGGAAAATGTATTTGCAAACTAAATTTTACACGTTTATATTTTTTTATTCCTTTAATTAGATAGAATATTCACTATTTTTTAATGTTTTAGAATCTTTAGATCTAGTGACTTTTTACCAAAATGCAATACGTGTAATATACTAATTGTTACATCCCATTCCACATGTTTTGTGTAGCTCTTGTACCAATTTTATTAGACAAATGTGTTTTGCCAAATATGATTTTATGCCAGAGATAAATATCTGTCACATTTTCTTTCTTATTGATTTAATATGACATCTATCATAAAATTTAAAATCACATACAATCAAGATAAGATAGTCACTCATAAAAGAGATGCTACATTGATAAGTGCATGCAATTCTTTATGTATATATGAAAAGTGTTTATAATTCTTTTTAAATAAATTTATACTTGATGATAATAATATCTATTTATTTTGATGATAATAATATCTATTTATTTTGCATAATAGGTGTAAATAATTCTGTGCATATTCAAGTTGAGATTGTAAAAAAGTTCAAGTTTTACTACAAATAATGTTTCAAGAGTGTTTTGTTTTTCTATGCCAAAAATATAAATAATTTTGTCATCAATTTGAATACACTTTTAAAAAAAATATATTAGCAATTTTTTAGTACAAAAATGAGAATCAATTTTTGATCTAGTGGTAAAGGTAATGCTCTTTGTGTTAGAGGTTGCATGTTTGAAATCTGAAAAGACAAATCATTTATAAATATTAAATAATTGGATGACTTAACCTCCAAACTTTACTAAAAAAAAATTAGTGCAAAACTACTCATATTTTCTCTCACACACAAAAGAGATGTAAGGATAATTTCTAATTTCTAAAAACATATTGAACAATGATTGAACCCGTCGAACCAAAGTAGGTCTGATGCCCATCGGACCTCCTCTCAAGTCATCTATGGGACTATGGACTTGAGAGTAGGTCTGATAGGTATCGGACCTACTTTGGTTCGACGGGTTTAATCACCGTTTAATATGTTTTGAGATTCGTGCGCAATGCTTTAATTTTTGGGCGCACAGATTTTGAGATGGATTGGACGATCAGAGGCTCGTTGAACCTAAAATTAGATCTGATGGGCATCGGACCTACTCCGTTCTCGGGACTATGGGAGCTATATTGGCAGTTGATCACCACACAAGCAACTACACGTGCTACGCCACACAGAATTGGATATGCAGTAGAATGCCATGTGATGTGGGCCCATGGATATCAACTCGGCTCTACTGTTGTGCTTTCATGTCAAGACTCGAGAGGTGCATGTTACAGTGTGTTGCCTCCATTTGCTTCTAGGAAAAGCATTTTTTTCCATTGTCCGTTCTATCAAATCATGTTTGGTTGCTTTATTTGCTTGGTTAGGGTTTTTCTCCATTCTCTCTCTCTCTCTTTTTCTTTTCTTTTCTTTTTTGTTCTCAACAAATTCAATTTTTTTCCTCTCTGAAACTTGTATCAGAAAGAAATTTAGAGGTTTTGGGTTGGGTAATTATTTTGGGCTTTCAGTTGCTTTAACCTTTTTTAGCAGAAACACAAGTGTGGTGGGATTTGATGAAGTATATATATAGGTGAGAGAATTGAGATATATAGATAGAGGTTGAATTTGTACTTTGGGTAATCTTTTTACAAAAGCAAACTGTCAATTGAGTGCTACCACTAGCGAAGCAAAAAACAATTATGTGAAGAATCCGTAAAAGAACAATCAATGAGTTCCTGCAAGAATCGAACCTGAAAAAAGAAATTACAAATGCAACAAGATTGAAATCTCTAGATTCTTTTTTTAAGTGACTACAATCCACCGTTTGAATCCTGTCAAATATATTTTGTGCAAATTTTTTTTTTTTGAAAAAATAAAGACAAAAATTCAGGTAATTAAAAAGTGGAGTATAGCCGATAAAGACATAATAAATAATCATGTCATATGAGTCTAGGGGTGAAAACGGTATGGATATATCCGATTTGTATTAAAAAAAATAGATGCAAATATCTGATATCTGTGTGGATAATGATACTGATATAGTTTTATGTTTCAATTATTCGTGTCCGAATAGTAGATATATACCATATATTTTAACATATATTATGAAAAAATTATGTTATTCACCATTATAATTAGATAAATATTATGAACATTAGTATTTTTTTAATATTTGTATATTATTTTAATAAATATCCGAGCCGAACCGGATTCGTATCCTTCTCATATCCGCTATGTATCCGTATCCGGAAAAAAAAAAAAAAAAAAGGTATAGGTATGATTTTTACCAGTATCCATTCCGTATCCGCTCCGTTTTCATCCCTACATATGACTCTTTCAAAAAAAAAAATCCTGTTCGCTTAATTAGAGATTATTTGGCATATTGAATAAAGAAGGATTGAGGGGGCAAAAGATGGAATAGTAGTTGGACGATTGGAATTTGGTGGAATTAGAAATGAGTATAATGATGACATAATAGATATTTTTACAATATAATTAGGCACGTATATCTGTTCCATCTAAGTGGAATAAGATATTCCATGTGAGGTGATCAATTATCTTATTATATTTATATAGAACTAACGGACTTGAATATTGGTGATTGGAAAATTGTAGTGCCATTAAGATTGAGAAATTATGGCGTAATTATTATTGTAAATAACATGAATTGAGTGAAATTGTGAAATATTGGAAAAGAAAAATTGGACTTAAATTTAAAGTTAAATTCCTCCTTTTTTTATACTTTAATCTTTTCCTATGGCACTAATATGTTTTCACTACTTCATGCATGGTAAACATTATGGGTAAGGCTTAAGTGTTATATATAGTATAAAGCCTTCCATGCTACGGCTTCAAAATTTATCGTATAAACTTCAAATTTCGATCTAAGTAGCTCAGTAAATTTGTTATATAATGAATTTGTAGGATATCAATGTTTATTATTTTTTTTTAATTTACTATTTTTTACGATTTATGAAAGATGACAAAAAATGTAAAAATAAAAGAAAATTGCTAATTTTTTTGGTCATTTTCTACCATCTTTCATAAATCATAAAAAATAGTAAAAAAAAAAAATTCAAAAATAGTAAAAATTAGTATTCTACAAGTTCATTATGTCACAATTTACTACATAAGACCTTATGTTATCCATAGCACCTAAGCCTTACTCAAATATTATTATGATAGTGAAAAATAAAAGTACATATATATCTTGTTTTCTTATTTATTTTTTATTCTGCTCATTTGCCTAGCAAATCTAGTTTCAAAGGTTTCATGCATGTTATTATCTATTTCATTAGTTGGAAAACATGAGAGGCCTAAAGTGTAAAAATGAGAGGTATGCAAAATTCAGCCACTGTCAAGTTTTTCAGGAAAAAAAGAGATAAAATTCCACAAATTCATTTAATTCTAAACTTATTCAGTGACCTCTCCAACTCAATTAAAATTTATTCGTATATATATTTCCCGTCATCAAACAGATCCTTTCAAAATCTTATTTCTATACTTCTTTCCTTATTATTTATGTGTGCAGATAAATTAAATTACAACTATTAATAGTGGAAGGTGTGTGTTTGTCAAGGTTTTTCAGACGCTTTGATTCTTGTGCCTCGGTAACCTTATTTTATAGTATTCTAAAAAAGTCTATATTAGATATTTCAGAGATCTTGCTAATAAGTTTGAGAATGTATAGATAGTTTGTAATTTTGGATAAACAATGATAGAGAAATAAAGTTGTCATGCTTGAAATTTGGCCCAAAACTGAAATAATCACTCATTCTCATTATGCTTTTGAGAGGAAAATTATACCAGATATTACATAATAATTAGTAAACATTCATGGTGTTATATATTATGGTTATCTGGTCGATAGTGTATGCATTTCGAGTGAGGCTATGGTATGGTAATATGCATATCGATCTTTAGATTTTGTACTATGGATTCATATCTTTATTTTTAAAATTTAAATAGTCGATTGGAACAACCAAATACATTTTTCATATAAAAATGTACTTAGAGATCAAATTTTATATATTTTTAGAATATTTTACTATTTTTTATATAAATAGAAAATTACTGCTTTGGATGGTTCAGAATTTTTAGATCAAGTATAATTTGAAAATTCATGGTAATTAATTATTAATTGAGGAAAAAAATCTTTAAAAATGTCGATTCAAAGAGCTTTAATTCCCAGACCTTCCATATATATCCCAATTCCATGAATAGTTCATATTCGGTTCGGCGGAGTCAAAAATTCGTGATTCGGGTATAATTCAGGAATAATTGGTATAATAAGGAAGGAAAAAAAACCCTAAAAAATAATTAATTTTTTTCGTGTTTTTATTGCGAATAATTTGTGATTCGCGTTTTATTCACAAATAAAACATATTATATGTTTTTTACGTTTTATTCGGAGTTTGGTTCAGAAACGGTAAAAAAACGAATAAATCGCGTATATTGTCACCATGACCATGACATCAAATCTCCTTCAAGTGTAACCCGCCATACATGTGGTTACACATAAACCATGTGCATAAATAAAAAAAGACTGAAACCAACAAGGAAAGGAGAGGAAAGAAGGGGGAGAATATTGAATAAATATTGAGACTTGAGTTAGAGTAGAGAGGTAGTAAATGCAGAGAAAGAAAGATAGGGCGAGAAAGAAGATAGGAATAAATTGGCACGTCTAACGTGGGCTACTCGATTAAAAGTTTAAAACCAACCTAGTCCCCATCACATGCGCTTCTCGTGATCCCAAAAGCGCCACCTCCATAGTTCGTTAAGCTTGGGATTTGGGTCTCATTGCCTCCTATTCGTTTCATCCATTTTTTTGTTCAGAGTTTTTATTTATAAAATTTATTAGATATAATTTAGAAATATGGATGAATTGTTTGGAAATTTGGGTACTGCAGAAAGAACTGAACTGCTGATTTGTTACTTTCTGATCGGAATCAAAACAAATAAGAACTCAATATAATATAATATATATGATTTTGAACTGGAATTTTATGATTAGCTAGACAATTTTTATAGAGTGAATTCATTTTTAGAGATTTTATAATTATACTCACGTTTTTTCAAAATTACAGATGATGCCATCAAAGTCTTTCTTCTAGAGTAATAGTTTGCAAAAAATAAAAAAGTAAAAACAACATCTCGTTACAACCAAAGAAATGAAAACAGAGAAGAGGTGGATTCTTATCTAGTCGGAAGAGACGAGAGGTGCCGCCTCGGTCGATTTTGATTGGAATAAACGGGAAACAAGAGTGGGCTAGGGGGAGTTGTATTTTCTTTTTCTTATGTTCCGTAAGATTATCGCCAAATTCCTTGATTATGGCAGGTAAATTTCGATGCAATTTGGGGACGGAAAAGTGGCGTGAAGTGAAATCGTTCCTCTCAATGTCTCCGCTTTCGATCAGGTGAGAGGGTAGAATTCTAATTCTATTTCGTGTTTTACGCAATTTTGATCCGTTTCAATCAAAGAAGTAAAGTTAAATGGTACATCAAACAAATCGAACCATTGAATGAGTTCTTCTCTAAATATCTAAAGAAATCAAATTATCATTGGTGTCTTCTAAATAAATCAAATCAATGATTCAGTTTCATTAGAAAAAAAATGTATAAAGAAACTGAATCATTAATTTAGTTTCTTCTATAACTTACAAATTCCAACACCATTTATCTATTTATCTATATTATTTTTAATTAATTTCTATAATAAAAAAATCTTTTTTTCCTCTTTATTAAAATTTTCTATGATGAACTTTTCGTCCTTTTAATTTTTAGTTTTATATTGCCGACACTATAATAATTAAAATTCTCGGTTTGCATGTCCGACACTATAATTATTTATTATTAATATTCTCGGGAGTTGATGAAGAGCGTGTAAGTACGAGAGAAAAGGTGTGTGCATTGTAGTATATATCTTTTTTCAACATCCAAAATTAAATACAAATTTTAAATGAGAGAAACGTTTGAGTACACTAAAATAGAGTAAAACTTGGGTGTTCTTAAGCTCACCAAAGTCTTTTTGTGAACTTAATTGTAAAATCTATCGGATTGATTTTAAATGATTAATTCAAACTGTAGAAATTCTTCTACATTACGAGTGATGCATCTACATACGGAAATTTTAAATTTTCAAATTAATTTAATATTAAGTCAAGCGGTTAAAAATAGAAGGTTTACAAATTAATTTTAATGCATTCAATTTTTGAACATTTTTTTTATCACTTGACTCTATACATAATTAATTAAAAAATTTAAATTTTTTGCATGTAGACGCATCACTCGTAAGATATAAATAGTTTAGATTCGTAATTTGAAATCAATTCGATAGATTTTAGAGTTTGAGTTCACAAAGAGACTTGGTAAACTTTATAACACCCTAGTTCTACTCCAATAAATAACCAATTAATTTGCATTAATTTTTTTAGTATAATAAAAAATTAACTTTAATTTAAAATTATTAGTAAGAACTGTCAAAATGGTCAACAATACTAATTATTCATAAGGAAAACACCAATTGCATTTACTAACAAATTAATTTATGAAATAGCTTCGATGAATTAATAATTATTTAAACTTTTAATTTGTCTATCTCGTATTTTTAAAAGAATAACCCTAATATTTCAATTTAAAAAATTTAAAAATACCATATCTAAATCTAAATGCAAGCATTTCATAAAATAAAAACATTTTTCCAAATACTAGATGAAGAATTAAGCTCACTAAACACATTGCATCGAAGCGATCAAATTGTATCCGTTGTTATTAATTTTAGAAATAAAAATTTTATGAATATAAATAGTGTCAAATACACATATAAGTCCGACATGCAGAGTAACAAAATTACATGACTTATAATTAATTTGTTGGTTTGGAAGATTTAAAAAATTCACACAATATCAAGTACAATTCTAATTTTAGTTTATGTGTGCCTTTAATCAGGGGCGGTGCAACTGTCCCTCCTGAGTTTGGTACCACTTTTTTTCTCTAGAACTAAAAAGATAGCCAAACCGGTTCAAAAAAACTGTTAATGAGAAATATTGTGTTGGATAAGAGTATGTTATTTTTTATTATGTTGATTGTTTTTATACTATCCGATTAGTAAATGAATTTGAATATAATAAGCTATTTTAATCAGATTCGTGTTCCTCATTGACAGAAATTCTAAGTCCGTCTCTGCCTTTAATGAGTTATATTATTGATGAATAAAACATTAAAGCACAATATGTACGTAGACATATGTTTAGTCTACATACAACAAACTTCACAACTTGAAAACTATTTTGTTGATGCGAATATTTGAAATTTGAAAAAGACAAAAACGGACAATTCTCCGATCCAATCCGTGTTCATGTTCGCTTTGAAAACTTTATAATAATATATCCGATCTGTTTACCGTGTAGTCGTGTAGATGAATAGAAAAAAACAGAAGCATAACAAGTTAACAACATGTATGTAAGAGGTACAAAAATGTTAAATGGAGAATATATATACTGCCTATTGGATATATATGATCATATGAATATACATGCAATAAGAAGAAGCGTGTGTACGTGCTACTGTTATATGCACATAAAATGTCCTGTGTATTCTTAAAAATTTCTCTATTTTTGTGCCATCTACTGTTCCTCACACAGTCAGTCTGCCTCAGTCCCCTCCACATGTGTGCATGAATGAATAAGAATTAGACAAAGCAAGAAGCAACGAGAGGTGGGGAGGAGGGGTGGGGGGGTTAAAAAAAAAAAATTAAATTATGGGTTTTAAACTTTAGAGAAGGATGAGACAGAAAGAAGACTGAAAGGATGAAAGAAAGGAAATAAAGAGTCAACTCCGGCCGATGCACTGGGCTCGAGGTTTCTCTCTCTATCTCTATCTATTTCTCTCTCCTCCTCTTCTCTTCTCTCTCTCAATTATTGGGATACCACAACCTTTGGCTTTACCATCCTTTGTGGGTTAAATTTCATCTCTTTCTACAATATAATATGTTCTCATCACATGAGGCCAACCAAAATGTTTCATGCATCTTTTTAGATATTGCCTCGGTGTTAATTTCAGTTGATTTTGTTTTGATCCAAAATATTCAGCTTTTTTAATATATATATATATATATATATATATATATATATATATGGTTTCGTTGCACGCACGCTTGCATTTATTAATTAATTAATATATTAATGAGAGTAAGTTAAAAGCAGCATATATATATATATATATATATATATATATATATATATATATATATATATATATATATATTTTAATTATATATAGATAGATGTCTAGAAGACAAGAAATTACTAAATAGTACGTGAGATTATTAAAATATAATATATGTTAATTAAATAACAAAGGCATATATACATGCACTGCATTTGACTAGCTAGAGCAAAAATAAGTAGATTAAATGGGAAATTATATATTAATGAAATAAATAATTCATGTAGCTGTGTATACCGGCCACTCCGTACAATAGCCATTTATTTATATATGTAAGTAGTGCGTTTGTTGAAAGATTATTTGAATAAGAAATTTTTTATTTTATTTTCCATGAAAGAAAGAACCGAGCATTTTATTTTCCATGAAAGTTTAACATGTACATAATATGCTAAAAGTGTATCAATTTGAACCCCATAACCATTAATCAGTTTTCCAGTTTAATGGTCAATTTTTTTTTAAATTGATGCTTCGATGTCATATACAACTCGTCTCGTTTCAAATTTTGTTGATGCTTCAATATGATTGTTAGAAATGAAATATGATATGAAAGCTGATACCTTATTTAATTTGGGCCTAATTTTAAGTTTAATCATTTCCGTTCATCGGATCAAATTTTAAAAATTTTGTCCTTCTGATCGATAGATCGGATTTAATACACCAACCTAACTAATTAAAGATGTGAATATGTAAAATTTCTTGTATTTAATAACATCTCTTATAGATTTTATTTGTTTCTTTCAAAACAAATATTGTTTGAGAAAAATGGTAAGTGTACAAAACATGATTAAAAAAAAAAAAATCTCATCCTTCTTATTTTTCAGAATGCATTTCTTTTTTCTCCAAAATTTAAATATTATTAAATACAATAAATTTGCTATGACCAGTGCGCACAAACATGCATGCTTAAATAAAAAGAGAGCCAAATTATACAAAACAAAATACTCTTTCACAATTTAATTACCTTTCTGAATCAAGGCTAGCAACGTGCCAGTGACAACTGTATATATAGGAGCTACCTTGGGACCATGCTAACAATTACCATTTGCATTGAAAATATCTTAACATTTATTTCAAAACTCGGTAATGAAATTAGCATCACATAAATTACTAGTACCTTTTCCATTTCGTACATACATGCATTATCTTTTTAAGAGTCTAATTAAAACACGTTCTTCAAACTTCCATAATTAATTACATATCCGATCATTACTAAATTTGTTTTTATCATCGATATTAATTTCTAATTACGAAGGCAAATTTAAAAAAAAATCGGTTTAAATGGACCGGTTTGGTTGAAAATTTGAATAATTTCGGTTTATACTTCTCAAAACCGACTAAACCGGACCAACCGGTTTATATTGGTTCGAATCTAGTTTTATTGGTGTTATAATAATTTCATTAAACCAAACCGGACCGAACCAAACCGAACTTCAATTGTTGTGTATGCCAATGTATTATTTTCATTAATAATGGTACCGATAGGTTAATTTCGGTCTGAATCGAACAAACCAAAATTTAGTTCAGTTTGTTTGGTTCGGTTCTTTATCAGTTGATAGGTTTAATCAGTTCGGTTTGGTTCTATTTTTGAAATTCGAAAAAAGTTTGGTTTGATCATTTTATTTCAGTTTGAACCGAGCCGACCGTTTGAACACGTGTACTTAAAATGATCCAAATGCAAAAGGCTAAGATTTCAAGGTCAGATGCAAAGATATTAAAATAAACTATTTTCATGGATATATAAGCAATAAATATACCACAAACAACAGTATTATTTTTCTCTTCACGACCCTAGAGACTTGGTCTATCCCTACGACTACCAATGAAGAATCACTGTTGACATCTAAATAATATAAACAATCAATTTAGAATTGGCTGACACATTAATTCTTCCATGTTAGCCGCACATCAAGTATAATGCATCAGTATCAAACGCATTTCAGCTAACAACATGTACATATATTATTTGTTATGTTTATACCTAATTTTTTGTAATAATTATAATTACAAACATACAATATATATGTCTCAAAGGATACATTTGTCATTTGTTCATCTATAATGTAATTAGGTTGAAGTGATAATAAGAGGAAGGTTCAATATATTTGTCATTTGCTCCAATATGCTTCACATTTTTTTTATCTCTGTTTTCAAAGTTCGAACAGTCGATTCAAACCGCTCAACATGATCTTCGTAATAAAATATGCATGGAGACCAAATTTTGTATTTTTTAGAATTTTTTATATTATTTTAGATAAGTACAAAATCACTGTTTTAAGGAGATTATGGACCATTCGATAAAAGTGATATTATACCTATGAAAAAAAATATAAAATTTCTAAAAAATATAAAATTTCATCTCCAAACATATTTTATTATGAAGATCATGCTGAGCAGTTCGGATTGACTGTCCGGACTTTGAAAACAGAGATAAATATTGTGGAGCATATTGGAGCACAAAATGATGGTGTATTTGAACCCCCCATGATAAAGAAATTGAATTAGAAATGTTCAAGATGTTGATGATCAAAATTGAATTAGAAAAACTGAAGAAATAATAACTAAATCTAGCACATATTGTAATAAATATTATCTTTCTACGGAGAAACATATATATCTTCAACTTTTTATATATGTTTGAAATATTTGAAATACATGTAGAAATAAACGGGTCCTAATATAAAAATAGCCTGTATAGTTTCCAGCCTGCTTACTAATAGCATAACAAATATAAATAATGATCAATTTACAACTAATATTTTTACCTCTAAAATTGCTAATACATAAATTTTAATATTTAAATATTGAATATAATTTTTTTTGTCTCAAAATTAATTTCAAACTCACGTGATTTTAAGGATATAAATTTTCAGTCGGACAGAAGATTCGATTACAATTAAATATATATTTGTAATTTTTTTTTTTTTTTTTCATTTATAGATAACGACTAGTAAGACTTAAGAGAGGTACAGCAGGCATTAAAAGAGAGAGAAGTGTCACGGTCAGGCAGCGCCTTTTTCGGACTCCAAAGGGGGGCCATCCAACCATCAGAACATAGACACGTGGCATCATCTGGTTAGCTCCCTCTTGCACGGACAGCCAGGATGCTAACTGTACACAGTGTAAACTAGGAGAACTTAGGTTTAGTTTCTCTAGAATGTTGTTTACAATGGAAGTATGTTTTGGCAATTTGCTTTTTGTTCGTAACTACCTTTTTTTAAGTCTTACTTTACTAAAAATAAAAACTTGTATAAATAACTAAATAAGTTC
Source organism: Carex cristatella (assembly GCA_024447775.1). Classification (NCBI taxonomy): domain Eukaryota; kingdom Viridiplantae; phylum Streptophyta; class Magnoliopsida; order Poales; family Cyperaceae; genus Carex; species Carex cristatella. The sequence continues at coordinate 2,539,148 of JAJHPF010000010.1, forward strand.
GCAATTTTTTTTAGAAAGTTCTATGGATTATTGAGCTCACAGAAAGGGATGGAGCCAGAAATTCAAACTGTGGAGATCAAACACATATTGAGAATCAATTATATAAATTTTTCCTACAAATAATAAGAGTCAATTTACAATAAATGCCATGATATTTACTCCAAATCATATAGAAAATTATTAATAAACATAATTTAAAAAAAAAAAGTTCAATTGACAATATTCTCTCTTCTTAAGTCCGCCTCATGAGCAACTAGGCAAACCAACAAGATTATGAAATAATATCACTATGCTCACAACAATATTCAGTAAAGAATGACTATTTGAAATGTAATTTCATTTCACTTATAGTATTAATGTTTTTAATGTGATGTATTTCTGCATCAGCTAGTATATTTTATTTGATATTTCATATAATTAATGGTACATGTATACGACATATTATATGAAAAATTACAAAAATATATTGAGTAGGCCATAAAATAGAGGAGAGCAATTTGGGTCTGGTGTCCATTGGACTCAAACTGAGTTCGATGGGTTCCACAGCCATCCAATCCGATTTAAAATCTGTGCGGGACGCTTTAATATCCATGCACATGGATCTTAAAACCGATCAGACGGCTATAAAACCCATCAGATGCAAATTTGAGTCCGATGGATATCGGACACAAACGGGGCTCTCAATATAGAGAATTGAGAATTGCACCAGAGCTTCTACAATAATTGTAGAGCTATACAAAGAATGGTAAGTTCAATGAATAGTTGTATAGGAGGCAACAACAGAAAACACACGTCTTGATTTTACTATATTTCTTCTTTATTTTGTTTTTTACACTTTACTTAAATTCTTCTACTTTGATTGGCCTTGCACGTTTCTGTTTGGCACCCTATATTTTCTTTGGAATTTTTGAACACACCCTACAACTGTTTATATTTAAATCCACCACATATTATGTAAAACGGTAAATAAATTGTTGAATGTGAAATTTTATTCACTATTTGGAGCTTCTTCTTTTTGTAAAATTAATAAGTGAAACTTTTGAACATCTAAAACTTATTAGTACTCATTTTCGGCAAGGATAAATTCTTAAGCTACCTAAATTATTATGTTTAGGATAAATTTTAATTTCAAATCTATCATCAACTTTATTACTAGAAGGAGACACACTATCCGTGATTGATTTTGTCGGTACACTATCGCGGATAGTCTCGTCGCTAATAAAAAAATACTTTTCTGTCGATATACCCTTGCAGATAGTCACTATTTAACCTCGCAGACAGTCTCCCATTTTTGTAGTTTATATATATATATTCACCAATAGATAGGCAAATTGTTCACTAATCACCAAAAGATAATGTACATTTATAGTAATGTAGTTGCTAATAATTTTTTTTCTTATTTCGAGATTTGTATGATCATATTATCTATAGGTTATAGCAACTCTAATACGAGTGCACAAATATTTTTGAACTATTATATTACATTGATAGCACCAGGTTAATTAATTGTCTAGACTCATGAAAAATCTTACATCATAACCAACAAGATATATTTATATACTATCCAGTAATGCACTTAACATTAGTCATTCCTTTTAAAATTCATATCATCAGCAAATTATAGTATTTACATCACAACAACTCATTTTGAGTTTCTAAATAACCGCTAACTATTTTTTAAAAATTAAAATCTCTAAAATCTCTAAACTCTCACATCTCTAAATTTAATTTAAGAGTGTCTCTTCACAACATTAGCAATAAATTAAAAAAAAAGAAATAATTTGAGACAATCATTTGATCAGTATGGATTTATAAATAATTTTTTAATAGAAAAAACTTTCATACGTAGTTGCTAAATAAGAAACTCTCTCAAATCTCTGAAACTGTTTTAAAAACTGTCACCTTCGATTATAAACTCTAATAGATTCAGAAATGCAGATAATCTTAGCTTGTTCTTCAAAAATATCAGCAAATTAGCTTTACCATACCATTTCTGTTCCGCCTTAAATATTAGGAAAAAAATACAATATTTTATATTACATAGCACCAAACAAATCAATTGTCATGCAAAAAACTTACAAATTTACGAAAATAAAACGGAACATATATATATCAAATAACAATCTTTTTCTCTTGGGCTCAATTCCAAAACTTAGTTTACGTAAGGTAAAAAAAGCAATAATGTCTTTTTAATTAATATTCCTCTTTCCTCTCTTCAGTCGAGAAGTCGAGAGTGGAGAGTGAAGAGCTTGACCTAGAGAGAGAGAGATCTGCGAGCAATAAATGGGAATTAACATTGGAGCCGCCTCCATGGCGGCGTGTCAGTTCCCCTCTTTTCCATTCTGATCCTTGTTCTGATAACAACCCCCAATTTGAATAATTACAAAAAAGGACCACCTCCATTTGTCATCCGTAGAGATCAATACCAATTATATAACTCTCGCATACATACTTACATACATATACTTTTTATTATTACTCTTCTCTACAAATTTAACCTAGCAAGTAGCAAACAACAACAACAAACCTCTAGAAGATAATAGATAGAGAGAGAGAGAGATACAGTCTACACAGACTAACCCAAAACCTGGGCTAGTCTCTTGTGCTATGGATTTTGGGTCATGGCGGGTTTTCATCTAGGCGGAGGAGGAGGCGGTCCCACCACCACTCGTACGGATACCTCTGGCGTTCCGACGGAGAGCATCTTTCTCTACGCACGCACCTCTTCTCGCGGTACCGGCGGCTTTCAATTATGGCCTCCAAACCCCTCTCTGCAACACCACCCTCAATTCTTCTCTCCCGGTGCCACCTCCAGCCCAGCCACCGTGCTCTCCTTTTCTCATGAGCCAACTCTCGGCGGCGCCACCACATCCAGTGGGGCCCGTGCCGGGACAAGCTGCCAGGATTGTGGGAATAACGCAAAGAAAGATTGCATACATCTCAGGTGCAGGACTTGCTGTAGGAGCCGAGGCTTCCACTGCTCGACTCATGTCAAGAGCACATGGGTCCCCGCTTCGAAGCGACGAGAGCGGCAACACCAGCTAGCACAACTCCTGGCAAGCGGTACAAGTGGCGGTTCCAGCGAAGGCACGAAGCGGGCCCGGGATCAAACCGGTTTACGGGTCGGCCGCGTGCCAGCTGTAGTTGCTACTACTTCTTCATCAGGTATTATTACATTACACACACCTGGTTGAAGTTATAATTTATGCCAGGATTGATTAATCATTTAAGATCATATATTCACTTGAAAGAAAGAAAGAAAAAATATTTGAGAGAAATAATAGCCAAAGAAAAAGTAAAAATAATTAAATATCATGTAAGTTGAGTTGCACTGTTTGGAGTTACCATACTTCACTGTTGCACCGAATCCCTTGCGTGTGCGTCCACCGTTGTCTCCGCCTTTACTTTTCTCCTTTGATTAGACGTGATTTTGATTTCTAGTGGGGCTTTACCCCCTCCAAATTCAATTGAAATTATTATTATCTTTTCTTTTTAACTTTAAAAAAAGAAAAAAAATAAAGAAATATATTTAGTAAAAACATTGATTAATTTTTAACTAAACTGTTATCTTATCTTAATTAATGTTAAATTTTCTCAGGAGATGGAGGGAGGTTTCCGGCGGAGGTGAGCTCTGAGGCAGTGTTTCGTTGTGTTAAAATCGGTCCGTTGGATGAGGCCGATGAAGATGAACTGGCGTATCAGACGGCTATCAGCATAGGCGGGCATGTTTTTAAGGGGATTTTGCGAAATCATGGCCCTGAGACAGCAGATTATAACCAATTGCATGGTGGAGAACCGGCATCTTCTCCGAGTGTTGCCGCTGCAACTAGTAGTCATGAGGCAGGTGGTGGTGGTGGTGGAGTTGGAGGCAGTCATGCTGCTACATCAACTGCTGCAATGTTAATGGATCCTTACCCGACTCCGCTAGGTGCATTCATGCAAGGAACCCAGTTCTTCCCACATCAACCAAGAAACTGATCGAGATCTGTGATATAGGAGTTGAGGTTCTATTTTCATTTTTTTTTTTTAAACCTCTCTTTGTTCCCTTGGATTCATCTTAAAAACGATTAACTATTGTTGGTTTTTTATTTTTTTGGGTTCTGTGCTAGGGTTTTTAAAATGTACTCACTTTCTCATCCCTCTGAGCTATTTATCAATAATTTTATTTAGGCATATATATAATTGTGTTCTTCAGAATATTATTTCTCTGTGTTGCAGTGATTGATTTCTCTTGGGTTCTGGTCGTAACTTCCACATAATAATATATGCATTTATGTTTGCCTACATGCTTCCAACCAAAAAAATAAATAAAAAAAAATCAGGAATAGTAAAACATCACAGCTAACAATTTTTTTTTTGGTGGTTTCTATGTTTACATTTCTTTTCAAGTCCTGGTCGGACTGGTGTTGGCTTTTTGATAAATGTTATTTATTTTTATTGTGTAATTAAATATTTTCTCTCTGACCTTGCTTCTGATTAAATAATTGAAATTTAAAATTACTTTTCTTATCCATTAGAAAAACTGCTCATAAAAATATACATTTCTAGGGTTGCGCCTCTGCCATTATGGTTCTGAATCTTTTCTGATCTTTCTGATTCTTTTTTGGACACACCTTCTAGTCCTGACCTTGTATATAAGTTCTCTCTCTCTCTCTCTCTCTTTGAAAATCTTGGCAGAGGCTGCCAAATGAAGTTCTCTCTCTCTCTCTCTCTCTCTCTCTCGTTCTGAAATGGTTGGCAGCAGGTTCTCTCTCTCTAGATCTCTCTCTGCCAACAAAAGAGTTACTTTAGGTAGTCAATGAAGTGGTGGCAACATAAATCGCTTTCTTTGAGATTTTGAGCTGGTTTCTGTACTCTCTTAGTCTCTTTTGCTTTCTCAAGGTACTTGAAGTAGTTATGGAGTGTCTCATAATTAGCATTTTAATGCCGAGTATAAATCACTAGCTAGGAGTGCCCTTTCCAAGAAGAAACTTGCTGGAGTGTTATGATGGTACTGTTACAGCTTTCCTTCTTTTTGTGTGTCTCAAATTAAACCCTTATTAACTATTTGCATGTTGGTATGAACAGAATCCCTAAGTAGTTTAATTTGTTATGTTGTTCCTCTTTTGAAAAGAGTGTCTCCATTAATTGCTACCATTCAAAATTCCAAACTATTCTTCTATATGCATGAGATTCTTTTCGAGTACACTGATCATTTTATGTTTTAACTTATAGCAGTATCAAACAAATGTTGTTTGTCATTTACTTTATGTTGGGTAGATATGAATTTTTCTTTGTTTCTGTGAGGTATATATGAAATTTTCTTTCCCCTTATTTAGATATATACATATGCTCCTATATATACTATTTCTATGCCGCTTGACTTCTATTTTAGCCTAGTAAACCCCCTTAATTCAAAACTATATAGATGTTAGGGAATTTTGTTTGTTTGTTGCAATATATGACAATCCCCAGAGTTTTGTTTCTGTTTATCCTTACTAACACTATATAAATCTATATGCATGATGTCCAAAATATAGATGTTTCTATAGCTTCTAGTTCTTCTCATTGTATATTAGTACCTTAATTAATATTGTGGAAGAACCTTTCTTCCTAATCATTTGTTTGTTTCATAATGGCTCTCTTCTACGTAGGGATACTTCATGTGCTGAACCAATAATCCCGTTCATTTTGATGATACATTGATTTGCTGTACTCTTTACTATTTCCCTTTCTTCTTTATGTAGCAGAAATGGAACCTTGTTAAGAGTCAGAACTAAATTAAAGATGTTGCGCCGGAGGATGTATAATGTATGTAACTATGCATCTGCTTGTTATTTACAATAACCAAAACTTCTGACATGGTGCAAGGAATAACCTTCTCTAGCAAAACAAGTTTGGTTCCTTTCATTTATATATATATCAAAGCTGATCAACTACATTTTCTTTGTTTATCCTTTTCTGTTTCAGAGTCTATACTGTCATTCCATGATGTTTTGTAGTCAAGTTGTTGGCTAGTGTCCTTAAGCCCAAGTCTTCTTGTTTTTTTCTCAGTATTCCACTAATTTTTATTTTCCTAGTTGCTCTTTCATTGAAGGTTTAAATAAAATTCAACAGTTATTGATGATGTTCATCCCAAAGATAGGGATACTCTAGCATCTAGCTAGGGAAGCTATAAGTACTAATTGATTTTAAGTTTGCAACTCGATGGACTAACTAAGCTATCAAGACATAATATTTTACCGGCTTGCATTTATCACATGTTTCGGTAGATCAACAAAATTGTTGTACTCTTTTTTGTTCAGGTTATGTTGTTGGTATGTATATCAAGTTAAATATTTGTTTATGTGTTGCAAGATGAAAATTCTAGTTGAATGTTTTTCTTTTCATTTTTCTTGAAAAATATTGGCCTCCAAATAGCATTGAATTCATATAAAGCACAGGAAGCTTAGCTCCTTGAAATTTTTTTTTTGGGAATATATTATAGTGGCAAAGGGATTTGTTGCTCATTTTCTGAAGGGATTGATTAGTTTAACTGAAATTAGTAGAGTTTTTATGTAATCAATAACATATATAATTGTTAATTAGTTTTGTTAGCTATGTAACTTCAGTAATATTTCTATATAACTTACTTTTAGGGTACCCAAATAATTAATGTAGCAACTTCATAATCCATACCTAATTAATTTTCTCAAAATGTATTGAACATTTATATAATTAGTTTTTATTCTTGAAAAGAACTTTGAATAATTTGTGCATATATATCCATTGGTTTTGTTTCTTGAACATTAGACAACAGCAAATCAGATTCCTTTTGTATACATGTATAAAGTCAATAGTACTGTTTTTATATTGACAAGAGGTATGGAGAGCAGAAACATAAAAAAAATGCAACCCCCCTTCCTTAAATTAAAGCTTTTGCTTATCTTTGCAAATTCAAATTTTGTTCCACAAAAAGAATAAAAATATGAAGTAGAAAGTTCTGGCAAAGAAGATGCACATGAGACAAGTATCAAGATTTGGTTTCCTGAAGATGTGCTTTCTTGGACCACTTACAAACTCTATGTAAATAGCAATTAAGATTAGCTAGTCATAGTAGGGGACCATATGCTATTAGATTCCCTAATTGTGTGAATAAGATAGAACCAAATTTTGCAACAAATTAATGGGAAGAAAATCCAAGCCTAACAAGCCTATAATGCTATACACAACCTTGTTAATGCTTTGTGTTACTTGTGTACATATGCATTGCATAAATGTAGGTCTTAATCTAGAGGCCTGTTGCCACCACACCTTTTTCTTCTCCAATTACAGATCAAAGAGTTGAAAATTAATGAAACCTAATGCAATGTTTAGTGTACTTTTCTAGGTCTTGCTCTTTGGTATTGATATTAAATTATTATACTGAATAATAAATATTGGTTTTACTTTCTTGCTTTTTATGTTTTACAAGATTTCAAACCTTTAATTAGGATTTTTGTGGTTGTGTTGTGTTATTTAGATGTTGATGTGTGTTTTATATTTGCTGTGTTGTTTGGATGATATTGTGATGATGTTGTGAAGTTGCGGTGATAGATGTAATTTTACTTTTATTTAATGAAAATTATATTTGGCAGCCACTGCTAAGGTTTCAAAAAAAAAAATTAGGATTTTTGTTTAATCTTCTCTTTTATTCCGATTGATATACATTTTGGTTTGGTAATTATTTCAATTAGCAATTTTTTTTTAATATATATGCCATAACATATGACCTCTAATTAAGTTTCTCCTTCAAATATATATGCCATAACAGATATATCGATTGACTTAAGTAAAGATCTAACGATATTACATGTTATAACACATTCATTATTAGTTAATTAATGTAAAGTTTTTTTCAGCATAGTATGTATTTATATATGCACTCTACCAACTGTGCGCTCTAAAATTGGGTTCATGAATCTTTTTTCCCATCTAAAGATATGCTCTAAATAGATATTTGCCCATCAAGATTTAATATCTATTTATCCTAACCGAAAGAACTTATAATGTTAAGTTATAAAAAGTGGCAATCATGATGAATCTTACTAATTAATTGGCCAATATATTTGCAATTAATATATCTGGAGTAATATTGACCAATGAATGTTATAATATAATTAGAGACATATTACAGTTTCTGTTATAATTAGGTCAGAAAAGAAAAATATATAGATGTAATTAACTCATCTGCAATACTTATACGTTCTAGTGGTACAAGGATAGAGCACCAACGAATGGAATCGGATATGCTCTACGGATACTAAGTTTGAAATTGTTAAAGCAATTTAATTTATAGATTGAGCTATTCAAAATTTCAACCTGAGTTGCGTGATGAGTTTGATAAAACCAGAATAAAATTCAATTTGTTCCATTTGTTTAGTTAGCTAGATAATGACTGGAGTGTGGTTGGAGATGCACATGCAGTCTAATGGCTAATAATATAAGTATATAACCTTGGTGCATGCACGTTGTCCCATAATCTTAATTTGCACGAATTACGGGGCACATTTTATATTTTTGTCTCTCTGGACTGGTGCAAAAAGAAGGCCTGATCAGCCCAGTGCATTGTCTCCTGTTACTTCTCCAAATGGGCCAGCCATGAGCTCTCCAGTCCAGATCTACTGAGAGCAAAACCATTAATTTGCGTATATATAACCTCTGCTTGGGTTTAAATTCAGTTTTTCTATGATCTAGGTGGTGAGGACGTGTTGCGGCATATGTACTTTGTACTTTCCAGTTTACATATTCTATGTTTTCATTTGAAGGAAATATATATAGATGTTGGCTAATATCAAATCAGTTGTTCCTGAGGTCCCGCGCAACCAAATTATTTTTAAATTTTTGAAATCCAAAACATCGATCAAAACTGTTAGATGTGTTCTCTATATTAAAATGTGCTTGGAGGCCAAATTTTATATTTTTTGGAATTTTTTACTATTTATTAAGCCACTTTGAAAATCGCTGATCCAACGGTGGCTTAACCAAATAGTAAAATTAGAAGCCACCGTTGGATCGGTGATTTTCAAAGTGACTTAATAAATAGTAAAAATATTCCAAAAAATATAAAATTTGGTCTCCAAGCACATTTTAATATAGAGAACACATCTAACGTTTGGATTGATATTTTGGACTTCAAAAATTGATGAATGACTTGGTTGCACGGGACCTCAGGAACAACTGATTTGATATTAGCCAACCTCTCTCTTTCTCTGTCTCTCTCTCTATATATATATAGAGAGAGAGAGAGGTTGGGTAATATCAAATCAGTTGTTCCTGAGGTCCCGTGCTTTGATCCAAATCGTTAGATGTGATCTCTATATTAAAATGTGATTGGAGACCAAATTTTAAATTTTTTGGAATTTTTTTACTATTTATTAAGACACTTTGAAAAATGCTGATCCAACTGTGGCTTAACCAAACAGTAAAACTAAAAGCCACCGTTAGATCAGCGGTTTTCAATGTGGCTATCGATATATATATTAATGAACTCCAAGTAGGTGTGAAAACGGTATAGATAATATCTTATCTGTATTCGATCTGTATTTGAAAAATTAGATGTAGATATCCGATATCCGAATATCTGTGTGGACAAGGATACTGATATGGTTTTACGTTTCAATTATCTGTATCCGAATAGTAGATATATACCATATATTTTTAATATATATTATGAAAAAAATATGTTATTCACCATTATAATTAGATAAATATTATGAACTTCAGTATATTTTAATAACTTTTATATTATTTTAATAAATTTGTATAAAAATAAAAGAGGGATATAGATATGATTTTACCACTATCCACTCCGTTTTCACCCCTAACTCCAGGTTCCAAATTATTGGATATAATATTTAAATGTTGAACATTATATTAGTATTCCCTACCAAAAGCAGTCTAACCATGACTCTGAAAGATACATATATAGACTTTTTTTTATCAAAAGAAGAAGAGCTGCATATATTAATTAAAAAAAACAACTAATAGGTTTATTTATTCATTTATTCTACATTTAATTCCATCATCACATTAAATCATTAGATTAGACTTTTTTCAAAGTACAAATGTTCAACATATCTAATCAAATTAGCTGTGAGAAAATTGTTTACTTCTAAACGATATTTATTGTAAGTCCTTCAAATAGTTTGTAATTGATGTGTTAAACATGTTTTATTCTTAGTTGTGTATTAACGTGGTAAACATTACTTTCATCCAAATAAAATATAAAATGATTTGCTTATTGTAATTTCATTATATTTTAATTAAACCTGCCAATACTATCTATAAATTTTTTTACAACATTAATACCAAAACTTTCTATGTTTTATATAACAAATTATGTAATTAAAACTGTAAATTTGGTGCAGTGGAACTAGTTCTCGTCTCTCTTCTAAAAAGACACATGTTCAAATTTCAAAAATAACATAAATAGTTCTCTCTTTTTTTTAAAACACATATCATAAGAACTAGCTAGGGTGTTCCTAAGCTCACTAAACCTCTTTATGAACTCAACTCTAAAATCTATTAAATTGGTTTCAAACGATGAATCCTAACCGTTACAATCCTTCTACTCTACGAGTGATGCGTCTACATATGAAAATTTTAAAGTTTCAAATTAATTTAGTATACAATCAAGTGGTAAAAATTAGAAGGTTTATAAATTAATTTTGATACATTCATTTTTTGGACGTCTTTTAACCACTTGATTCTAACATGTAGACGCATCACTTCTAAAATAGAATGATTTCAACAATTTGGATTCATCGTTTAAAACCAATCCGATAAATTTTAGAGTTAAGTTCACCAGTATGTTTGAATGAATAAGGAATAGAGCAAGAATAGAGCTAATCTCAAATTGAGAATAGTAGCTAATCCAATATTTTGTTGGGTTAGTAGAATAGTGAGAAAATCCACAGAAGACATAAAAAATAGTTCATATTTGTTAATCCAAACGCACCCAAACTTAGAATAGTAGCTCAGAATAGTGCTAATCCGTATTAGTGATTATTCTTAAAAACATTTCTACTCTTCATAAAATAACCGTTTCACTGATAGTTACACTAGTAGTGTCACTGTCCATAGATTATTGTCATAGAAAAGAGCAAGACTAGAAGTGCTCTGGGATTGGTGCAGAGGAATCCACTAATTGCTAATTATTATAAAATGGTATGGGGCAGTGCAAAGCTGCAAAGGGGCACCTTCCCTGCCAAGCGTTGAGCCCCATAGAGATAGAGAGAGAATTTTCTAGTGTTTCTTAATGGGAGACAGTACGGACATGTGTTATTTTAACCTAATTAAGCAAAGTCTACTCTACCGGATATTAATAATGCAGTTTTTAATACTAATTAATTAATTGTTTCTAGAGCACCATCCAGAGCCCCGGAATCTTAATTACTCCAAAGCCAAAACAATTTAATATAATTCAAAATTGATTTTTTTTTTTTTTTTTTCTTTCTTTTGTTGACATTCTTATGTTGTTTGTCTTTATTTGGATCAAAAGAATTGCTAAAAATTTATATTTAAATGTGATTCTACCAATAAAATTTTGATTCCACTACTGCAAACACATGTTTTAAGAAATGAAGAGGGGTTAAATCTGCTTGGACCCTGTTATTTCAATCTTAGTCATTCATCTGTGTTGAGATTCGTACATGAAAAAAAAATTCAACAATTGAGATTGAAATAACAGGATTCTGCAGCGAAGTCGGATCCGTATAAATTAGGGATGCACTTTACACTTTTGACTGTGTTTAATTGGAATTATTTTGAAATAATATTCCACAAAAAAAAATCCATTAAAAAGGAGAGTTCAAATTCCTTTATTTTTGGATGTATTTGTATTTGAGCTGTAATGTTTTAAAAATAGGTTCGGTGAAAGAAAAAAATGTATTAATATTATCCATGAGTATTGATATATGTGTTCCACATAAAATGTTAAGAAGATTAATTGATTATTGATATTTTTTATTTTTTGAAATGTTGGGTCACCAAATTTATTTTTAAAATATTGTTAAGTTCAAGAATAATGTATAAAAAAATCTGACAATAAGACTTAAAGTCAAATATTGATTTTTTTTTTTAGTTTATTATTATTATCAAAATGGTAATATGATTCAACATTGTTTCGATTGATTAAAATAGGATAGCTAAAGATATTTTGATTTCCCAAATAACGAATTTACCTTTTTTTAACTAACTTACATTTTAAGATATTTAACTAAATTAGGAAATAAGGTAAAAAAGAAGAAGAAAAAAATTGGATTTTTTGATTTTGAATTATTAATTCTTTGAGTTTATAATCATTAATATTCCAAGTATTTCTTATAACCATTTTGATAATAAATTGTTTCCAACTTTTTATTTTTGCAGTGGGGTCAAACCTGATTCCATATACCCCATGTTGTGGTTTAACAGCTGGTAATGAATATTGTACCAGTACTGGCTTACCCTGCAACTGCAATACCAGTACCTGTTGTTGAAGATGGACAATGGCCTTGGCATCTCGAAAAATTTGCTGCGGAGATTTGTTCTTACCGTAAAAGAGAAGTTCATCGGGGTTCCCTCCTGAGACTATTAATAAAAAACATGTAATCAAAGCAAATTGTGTAAGTTCGTTTCTTTTAGAACGGTATTAACTATTAGGGATAAAGATCTTCGTACCAGCGAGTGTTGCTGAGTCCAAAATAGATGGTACGATGTTTCTTCTTTATCTCTGTGGACACCTCTGACATAACGGATTTATACTTCATACCCGATCTTCGCATAACTAGTTTGGCAGTTTGGAATCACATTTCATTTCAATATTCCAAAAAAAAAAAAAAATTAATCTAACTTTTGGGCAGTATGAACTGATTCTTAGTTACATAAGAGAGCTTTTTTTCCTTTCACCAATTTCTAAATATTTTCATCACCAGTGCTTCATGGAATAGCTTACAGAGGTTGCACATTCCATGTTCATTAGCAAGGCTTGCTGTTGGAAATTCCTCGTTGCAAAGGGCTGAAGAATTTCACGGACCGGGCGCCTGGCTTTTTGATGAGGCCAGGATATTTGAAAAGATGGCCTATAAATCATTTGGGCCTGACGCTTTGTTGGGTCCAGTAGAGACCTGTAGGCCTTGAAAATTACATATCCGACTGAACCCTGTACTGTTCCTTCTTCTTCTAACTAATATAAAAAAAATCAAAATATAAGTATGCAATCAATTCTAACTAATAGTTTTTTATAAAGTAAAAAAAAAAAAAAAATACAAATATCTCTTCTAATAAATTCAAAATTCAATTTGTTAACTAAATAACAAAACATTCAAACAAAAAAAAAATAATATGTTTAACATAATATTTTTATTACAACAAAAGACATTTATTTTCTCATGGATTAGCGTTGATACAGTGATATGAAAAACATAAAATTGAATATAATATTTATATATCTATATGCAATTTATTTTATATAATTATCCGTTATCCAACGGGTACGAAATAGCCTTTACCCGTATCCATACCCAATAACTAATGAAAATTTTTTTTACCCATACCCGTCTTATCAAATATGAGGCTCGTTTCTTTATTGACTCCCGAGTAATTCAACCATGATAAGCATATACTGGATTCGTCCAGTTATGCACATACTCACCAAGATCAGTTAGAAGCGATCAGTTAGTTAGAATTCTGTTATAGCAATTTTGGTTAACTTTGAATACTGTAACTACATTCTCTATATATACCAGTACTGTACATGTAATTAATCTTTGATATCAATCAATGAAACAGTATTCATTTTCTCTCAATCTCTATTCTCTGCATCGTTCTTGAAACTACTTTATTCCAAGAAATTCAAAGAAACCTCAACTATGAAGAAACCCAAAGAACCTGTGACAAAGAAAGGCAAAGAACCTGTGACATTATATACCAGTGATGATGATTCACCTCCAAATCATTCTCAAGAGGAGGTGGAGTTCATCGATGCAGAGAAGAGGAATGCCCCGGAGGAGAAGGCCGCGTCTGATGCAGTAAAGCCAGCCATATCTAAAAGGTTTTACATTGATAACTTTATCATTTAATAAATTATGTTATAAGTACATTGATATATAATCTGGTCATGAAAGAAGAAGAAGAAGAAGATATCTTTAATTAATTCAATGTGATTCTTTCATTTTAAATTTACATGTGATCGTCGATGTTCTTTTTATTTTCTTTTTCATGCACACGCGGATTAAATTATTATTTGTTGTTTCAATTTCCAGGATTCAACAGAATCGCGACTCTGCAAAAAGATCGAGAGAGAGGAAAATCGAGTACACCCTTAGTCTCAAGAAACAATTAGAAAATTTAACATTTTCAAACAGCTGCATGAAAACTAGCATAAGTTACGCTCAGGTTCAGGTATTCTTCACATCCCCCCCCCCCCCCCGCGTTTTCAATATAAATAATATTAAATATCTATCCTTTTTTTTTTTTCTGAATTGCGCAGAACATACGTGAGAGGCTACTAATCGAGAGACAGATATTGAATAGAGAACTACAAAGCCTAAATCAAAGATATATACAATGTAATTGATTATCTCCCTCAATCTGGTTTCAACAAAAACTTCTTAAATTTTACATTTTCTAGTTAGCTTAAAATTTTAATTTCATTGCAGCTTCAGAAGTGTATCGAAGACTCCAACAAGAACGTATTAACCTTCTAAACCTTCTGCAAGAGCAGAGTCGAGCCCTCGATGCTGCTGACCCAAATAGCATGGTGGAACCACAGCAAATCCAGACCAGCGGGCCGTTGCAACAGCCGGGTGAGCCCCACAATGCTGCTCACTACTCATATGGCATAATGATGCCGGAGCAGATCCTGACCAGCGGGCCATCGCACCAGCAGGAACACCAGCCGGGTGAGCCCCACAATACTGCTCATGACTCATATGGCATAATGGTGCCGCAGCAGATCCAGACCAGCGGGCCGTCCCACCAGCAGGCACACCAGCCGGGTGAGCCCCACAATGCTGCTTACTACTCATATGACATAATAGAACTGCAGCAGATTCTGACCAGCGGGCCATCGCACCAGCAGGCGCACCAGCCGGGTGAGCCCCACAATGCTGCTCATGACTCATATGGCATAGTGGTGCCGCAGCAGATCCAGACCAGCAGGCCATCGCACCAGCAGGAACACCAGCCGGGTGAGCCCCACAATGCTGCTCATGACTCATATGGCATACTGGTGCCGCAGCAGATCCAGACCAGCGGGCCATCGTACCAGAAGGAACACCAGACGGGTGAGCCCCACAATGCTGCTCACGACTCATATGGCATAATGGTGCCGCAGCAGATCCAGACCAGCGGGCCATCCCAGCCGGGTGAGCTCAACAATGCTGCTCACCACTCAAATGGCATAATGATGGCGCAGCAGATCCAGACCAGCGGGACATCACACCAGTTGAGCGGCACACGCTACATCATGCACCAGGAAGCCGGCACATGGGAAGAAACTCATGCCACCCGAGATCAACAAGTGGATGCCGGAGGAGGGTTGGGAAATGATGCTGAAGGAGAAGATTTTGTTTTTGTTTGAATGCTGCAGGAGAAGATGTGCCAGGGCCAGGACATGATGAGTGATCTCCAATAATAGGTAATAAATAGTAGAATATTAGAATTGACTAATGGAAAACAAAGGTAGCATTATGCTTTTCTATGCCATACTGTTGTTATATATAATATGCAGTTTATATTGGACTGGTAATGTTGAGTGATGACAAATAATCACAATTTGGACTGGTAGTATGAAGTATGAATTTGAGTCTTTGACAATAGACATATATAGAAGATGCATTTATAAAACTTCTCTTTATAAATTACTGTATGTTTACTTTTCAATTTAACATAAAAATAGCAACCATCAGCATAGGTACCATGTGACGGGGCCGATAATTATCAAATGATCGATACTGGTAACAACCTGTATGGAATACAAATTTGGCAAAGTGTTTTTAATTTTCAGTTATCTCTAGCTCTGGAGTGTTTTGCCTTTTGCTAAACAACATCTTTTGGTATCATTCAAAAATTCTTTTTTTTTGTTTTCTATCTAATAATTAAGGGCTCCATATATAGTTGAATTACGGTTAAGTAAAAAAATCACCTTGCCATGAACCAAAAATGCATTTGTTTCTACTAAAGTTAATTTATGGGTACGTAAACATATACTTACCAATATTGCAAACAGGAATTACCAGATTTCTATTAAAACCTACACAACTCCAGATTGGCACCCTCCATTTTGTTAAGCACTGGTTTGTCCTTGTATACCTAAACAAGCTTTAGTTTACTTTTTTATTTTTTTATTTTCCAAATTAGAGCTATCAGTCCTCAAATGAAAGTGATTTAAATCAGTTAATTCAAATTTTGCTGGCGCTGGACTGGATGGGTCTATTACCATAATCTTGTATGTAATGTTTCGCAATTATATATGAAAAAAGGTAAGATACAGTATAATATTTAAGCAATTTAAACAAACAGAATTAAGTTGGTAGATTGAAATAAAGATTAGACAAACAGCTAGTTACCGCGCGCTTGCCATGTGTTACATAAGCAGCGTGATCCAATCGAGCTTTGTCGATCGCATTCCGCCACCACCATGGGGGAGATGAAGAGGGCAGAGAGGCGTTCCATTGACCTGACAGCGTGATTCAAATAGCACGTGATGTAATATGTCTCTTAAGCCCTTAATTCCTACTAGGCAGCTTTGGTTTTCAAGACTCTGGATCTATATTTATCTAAAAATTAAATATTGATCATTCAGCAACCTGGCAAACACAATTCCTTCCTACTAGGCATCACATACCTGAAAATTAAAATAAGTTATATATAAAAAAAGTATCCTTTTATTTAGAGTTCTGGCCCTTCTGGGGCATAAATATTTATCTATGCACCTGTCCAACATTCCCTCCCTAAAACTTTTGTCATAAGCTAGCACACTTCTAAGAGACCTGTCCAACATTCCCTCCCTAGAACAAGTACCATGCATTAATTATGTGCTGATACTGAGCACAATTAGCAGCGTAGGTCCCATACAAACAGCCACACAGTAAGTAAGATAAAGAGGTTAATTCTTCAACTCTTGAACAAAATATAGCAGCAACCTAACAATTAAACCATGCATTTGTATACTTCAGAGTTCAGACTAAAATAATATCATACATTAAACCGACTGATGACCAGGAATGATACCAGCTGGATATTCGTACATGCATCTCCTTCTTAAGCAAGTTTAACATAAAATACAAGGTTTGAACATAGCCAACCATAATTAATAGAGGTTTTGTTTGTCTTAAAGAAAAACAAAAGCATAGATATATATATATATATATATATATATATATATATAATCTTGAGCTGCCATATACAAGTACAGATCAACTAAGCAAGTCGCAGGTCATGCATGCCGAATCCCATGTCGTGCAGATTAGGCTGACTCGGCAGCACCCGATAACCGTACATGTGGGCTCCACCATTCGCCATAGCCAATGTGTTCTCATAGTTGCCTGGGTTGTTATCCACATAGCCATAAATTGGGTGGTCTTCTTTCATCTCCTGCAAGGGATGGAGTTCTTTAGTTAGTGATCAGCTTCAGCCAATTTTTTTTGTTTGAAAGATTCATTACTAATTTCATCAAGAGTGAGTCTATGGTACTATGCATATCATGGGTAGATCCGTGGTACGGATCAATATTTCTGTTTTTAAATCTTAATGGTTAATATGAACCATTCAACATGATCCTTATATGACTATTTACTTGTAAACCACATTTTATATTTTTTAAGATAGATATAAAATACTTGATCAAAAACAATAATTTTCTATCTATTTTAAAAAATAGTAAAAAAAAATATAAAAATGATAAAATTTGGTCTGCAAGTACATATTCATATGAAAATCATTTTGAACGGTTCGGATCGACTGTTAAAATTTTGAAAATAAAAATATTGATCAATATTACGGATTAAATCGTGATATGCATAGTAACATAGAACACTCTTTCATCAAACATATATGATGTGTATTCAGTAATATTGTAAGCAGGCAGTACTGTACTATCACTTGCATGAAACAATAAATGCTTCCATTGCCATTAATTTAAATTCCATGAAGTGTAGTGCATATAAAATTAATATAGTTGTACATTACCAAAGCAACTAGATTGTGCGCCAAGGTATTGTACTGTTCCTGGGAGCTCTTTACCTACAGTGTCAACAAATAATTCATCACAATATTTACAAGCAATGTTCACACGTTCCAATGTACACAGATCATAATGAAATAAAATAGTTTGTCACGTCAAATACGTAAAATAATTAAAATGCTTATAGCTAGGTTCAGAATAGATGGAGAAAAACTGTGTTGTAACATAAATGACTAGACAGGGAACTCTTTTCCCATGGACTTACTTTGATTGACTGTTTTAAAAATCTGTGAGTCAAATGAACGTGACATGTTGACCTTTCAGTCTACGAAGTTCATTGAAGATGTGATTATATATATATATATATATCCTTTTTTACCCTTCTGGGTAAATTCTAAAAAACCCTAAGCCCAAGGCAACTCAAGGAGCATATATCCAAAGGTAAAAGTCATGCTACCATGTACCTCTCATGTCATATCTCTCTATCTTTTAATAATATATAATTGATTGGAGCATCTGTCAACCAGAATTAATTACAGAGACAAAAACTACTGACATAGAATATAACATGTAGTGCACACAAGATAAATAGCTGAACCAGGCTTGATACAAGAAACTCCCCTAAGTCTAGGCCTCTAGCTAGGGTTGCTAACTCTTGATAAAAAAAAAAAACAGAAAACATTTGAAAAGATCTTGACTTGACTTCTACTTAGTTTGAAGAGAGGACCTTGAGATGGGAATTAATGTTTTTGTTATTTAGTGGTTAGCAGAATTTGTTTCAATGTGATTTGTGTATATATATTTATGTTGAATTTACATACTAAAAGAACCAAAATGCTCCTTTCATTCAAAGACAGAAAAGGAATTTAATACTTGTAGCTTTATAGTTTATGTTAATATTACTTGTTTGGACTCACAATTAATAAAGACCAAATAATGAAACTATTCAGTGTAGAATATTTTTGCAAATCAAGTACCTATCTTTACATAATTTTACAGAACTCTAACCATATTATAATGTGAATATAAAGACCAAATAATGTAGTTCTTGTACAGTAAAAATAAACCAGCATTTATTATGTCAAATTAATACCTCTGTGATAATAACTTTTTTAATATCTAGGGGCATAATTAGTAACATTCAGTTTTACCAACGGATACAAATTAAGATACTGAGAGTTGAAATCAACAGAAACATAGAACACCTCGAGCGGAATAAATGCAAGATATACTAGTTACTGTTGAATTGAGCACAACTACAGTGGAATTTAAAAAAATATATATTATCTAACAATTATTATTTGTCAAGTTGTTCAATTTAAGAAAGCCTTTGACAGAATGAGATACTAAGTTTTTTTTAGATAGTTAAGTTTGAAAAACCATGATAATATATAAGTTAATAACCATAATCCTATTGAGTTCTATTGTTAAGAATTCTAATATGTCAATTATATTTTGGCAATTAAGATAAAGGCATATTTTGTTATATGCCTTAAATGGTTATAGAAAAATCATAGCGAATAGTTATTTACTTTAATTAATAGATTGTACTTGTAACATTGTCCATTTTATACATTTTAATTTTTGTTTCGGACAATTTGGATGCATTGTTGTATAATTTAAAGTTATGCCAGTCATATATAGAGTACTACGGATTCCTCAATATTACTTTGAACAAAATGACGAGGTCCATATTATATTAGCGTTATTGTAATCACGTAATGAATTACCATATTACAAGGAAACAGGTGTATTAAAAAAATATAGGAAATTTGGAAAACAATTGTTTTGAGAACTTATTGGAAGATGGTTTATCTTATGGTCCTAAAAAGTGCACTCTTAAAACAAATATGGAAAACAATATGCTCAAATTATTAGAATGAATATAATCTAAATAAAAAAATTATCGATCAATTCGCTCATTTTGACGACTTGAGAAACGCTATCGATCAAAACTTCGGGACCATGTTTATTTGTTGAGGACTCTTCCATATGCATATATGTATGGCTTAGGGATATGAAGTATATTTCAGGGTAATGCATTTGATTCAAATAATTTTGTTGTTTCTCCTATACATGACTACATGTGCATAAGAGAAACCTTTATGGTCAAATTTCTAGGGTTGTTCTTAATTTGTTCAAATTTTGCAAGCTATAAATACTCTAGCAAGTTTGTTAATATGTGAGCATCATATTACCTTCTTTTTGTAGGTATCCGTCTGTGTTTGGATGTATGAGAACTGCCATATTAAACAAAATTGGAGACATTAGCCACAATCCACAGAGAAGTTAATTAATCAAGAACTTCACAAATAAACAAAACTTGTGCACACATGACACACACAATCTGCCTATTTAACTATAGAACCATGCATCCACAAAGTAGCTAGGTTTCTTTACCTTCTAATAGGAGATTCCTATATTAAAATTTCAAATGATTTGGACATTATAAGATATATATGATACAACAAGAAAGGTTTTTTAATTAAAGTTATTTGTTGAATGATAACATGGTAGAAGTTCATACATATATAAGCTACATAATATTAGGTTTAAGCAAAGTCTTTGAATTCTTATAATTGATCCTTAATATTTGGTTTATATTGGAACATATCCTTACTTTCCGGTTACGAACAGTTGTTAGTGACTGATCCAAATCCGCCTCAAGATCCCGCAATTTATCCATGTGAAGCTCTTCTACATCAGCACCAGTGCGCTGCCTGAAAAATTCTCAGGTAAATCCTTACCACAATTATTATATTTATTTAAAAATCTTACAGATTTACCATTCTAAAATCATGAAAAGGATTGCAATTTCACATGAAAATTTCCACCTTATTTGCTTGCGAAGATCGTCGTTGACCTGCTTGAGTTGTCTCAAAGTGTTTTGCATTTTCTAGAAAATTCAGAAATGAAAAATATGAATGCTCTTTGAAAGATATATAAGATTAGTATAATTCAAACAATTAAGAACAATCAGTTCTTTTTTTTTTTGTGATAGAAAGAGAAATTTAATTGCATTAGCACCTCATATTGAGTGCTCCAGAGATCTGTTTGTGTGACTTGTTGATAGCGGTCATACATACCCTTGATGCTGTCAGAATAAATGAAAAGAAGTTTGCAATCAGATGCATAAAATAAAAGAAATTAGAACTCAAAATTCTTTCAGATCTTGAGCTTTTTCTGGATGAACAAGTCAAAACTCAAAAAATGCTTCTTATATTATTTCTTGCGGAGGAGGAAATGAAAAGTTAACAAGTACAAAACTATTTCTCAACAGAAAAATTTCCAAGCTATTTCTAGGGTTTTCTAGAAACAAACTCAAAAGTACCCTCTGTTACTTCTTAGCAAACATCAAAGAAACTAAAGGAGATCTAGCCAATTCTACTTCAAATTACATCAGAAAGCTTTAGAGAAAGCTCTAGGGTTAATCAAATATCCATGTACCTTTCTGATAAGTTTTGCTAATTAATACAGTAACCAAAGAGAGAGACTAACTCAGTGGAAGGGCTGCAATACTCATAATGCTTGTTTGTGTTGGAAAACATTATGATGGCAATCTGTGCATCACAAAGCACCGTGAGCTCGCGTGCCTTCTTCAGAATTCCCGATCGACGCTTCGAGTAAGTCACTTGTCGGCTTGTCGTGTTCTCGATCTTCTTTATCTCTATCTTGCCCCTCCCCATTTTGCAACTGCTCTCTGATCTATTGCTCTTTAGTTGAGGTGTAGCTAGGTGTTGCAACAATGGAGGTGAGATTTGATGGTGTGGTTCAAAGAGAGGAGAAAGAGGAGGATTCTATAAAGTGTGTGTACTCGGTGAGGTTGGAGTATAGATGGACGTGGTCTAATACAGTGTTGTGATCCAATAGGTGAATACATATATACGATTAAATTGAATCAAATTTAATATTTTTAACGAAACAAGCACCGTTAGTTTGAATTCTACAAAAAGTGAAAAAACGACTCCACTAATCCAGTGGATCGGTGCGTGGAGGCACAAAAACGTTTGCTCCACCGATTTATACATAAAATCTGACCGGTGGAACAATTTTATGATCCATCTATACAATTTGACCACAAAAATCAATAGTAAATAACTTCACCGATAAATCAAATCAATGGTGCTTGTTCGTTTAAAATATTTAAAATTAGTTCCATTTTAAAAAAAAATCCATATACACAGCTTGCAAGTTCATTTGTTTTTTTTACAGAAGTTTGAGTAGTGTTGGTATTTGCTACTAACTAGACTTTAGATTCAATGCATAAATTTCTCAGCATAATTAATTTGTATATTAAGATGTACCACCAGACTTGTTTACAACATATTTTTTAATGTTTTTTACATAAAACTAATTATATAAATTTGGCAAATAGTTGTTGTGATATTATATTATGTTCCAAACTCTTATACCTAACAAATTTCATAACAAATTTTAAGAGAAATATTTGCAAAGCTATATACTTAAAGGATAAGTTCATAATTTGGCCTAATAAAAATTGTAAGTGTCTCTTCTATAATATATTTATTTTTTCATGATGCTATTGTTGTTATTTTTTTTAACAACTTATACCAAAACGCAATAAATCAATAAAACTTCCACATATAACTATATATAAAAATTCTTAGTTTTTTAGAGACTATCGTCCTAAAAACGGACAGATTAATTAAGTGAATGTATTAATGACCATCAAGGAGTTTAATTCTTGTTTACATCATCTAAATATTTTTCAAATAAATTCATTACAAGTCACTGGAACAGGGGCGGAGCCAGACCTTCAAACTATGAGGGTCAGACATGAATGAGAGTCAATTATATAAATTTTTATATTGTAAATGAGGGTCAAATTTTATAGTATTCCTAGTATTTTGTGCCAAACTATATAGAAAAACACCATGTTAATATAAAATATTAAAAAAAATGAGGGTCAATTGACCCCATATTCTATAAATAGCTCCGTCTGTGACTAAAACTAATATGAAAACTTTGTTTTTTTATCCCATAAAAATTATGTATTCATGAGAAGTAGGCTAGCCCCATTATAATATTTCTTGACCAAATCTTTCTAAAAGGAAGCAAATGAATTCTTAAAAAAAAAAAAAAGTTCTCCGTGCCACATAGAACAAGTTCAGAGAGGTGGCAGTAGATGAAGAGATGGGATGGTTAGGGTTATCTAAAAGGAAGGGGGAGTGAAAGAGACTCAGCCTATCATGGACTGGAAAGAGTTTCCATTTTGGTGAAAGTTTTGCTGTGCACTGTAACGTGTGCTGTCTTCTTCCTTTTAGAAAAATATCCTCTTTTCTCTATATATTCTCTTTCCAATAAACAAACCTCTTCTTCTTTCTCCTTTCTTACTTTTCGACATATCTTGCCCTTCAATTTTTTTCCCAAGAATCTGTGCCTTTTAAAGAATGGATAAATTATGCTGACAAATGTAACACCTGATAGCTAGATAACTAACCCAAACAAAAATTAATATATAGTTTTTTCATGATTTAGAAAGATTGTGTATTTAGCAAAGTTTTAAATAGCGTTTATCGCGTTATAGCGGAGCAGCTAAAAAAACGACGCTATTGCCATATAGCGCCGTTATAGCACGATATAACGAGCAATATAGCGTCAATAGCTCCATAACTTTTATGGTCTGAAACTGCTATCGCGCGCTATTTAGAATCTTAATATTTAATGTAATTATAAACTAATTGACCATCTATACAGATATCTTAAAAAAATATATGTTGTTTTAAATAACAATGGACGTCAAAATATAGATTTTTCATATAAAAAAATTGGATAGGTTACATTGATAACAAGCTAATTTGACAATCATGACAACATATACAAATTTATAATAAAAGATGTTCTCAATTGTGCAACATGAGAAACTAATAGTCATTTTTCTGGTTATTTGAAACGACTTACCTATCATACTTGACTAGACAAGTGTCTTAATTGGTATTGAGACACTAGTCAGGTCAATAAGTACGCTTATAAGATGAAAAGAATACAATTATCAATATTATATATGCTCTTATAACAACAATATCACCAAGCTGGTTTCAAAATGTATATATATCAGTCATCATCAATCAATTCCATTAATCATGCATGTAACTCTTGGTCCGATCAAAGACGCACACAAATTAATGAACATTGAAATTTTACATCTTTCTCTCTCTCTTTACTAAATCCACACATGAGGTTTCACTGTTTAGACACTATGAAAATGGGAAGATTGGAACTGGTAATATCAATTAAATAAATCTGTCCAGCGTGTAAAAGGAGGTGCTTTTTGGAGCAGTCAAATCTGTATACTTTACCTCGGTAAAATGTAGGAAGAGAGGAGATAAAATCCTATATAGGATGGTAGGGACTTATGAATTGGATTTATTTCTCTTTTTACAGAACATTCTTAAATTGAATTGAACATGGACATGACCTAACAGAGATCCCCTTCATCTACAAATATTAAGGTAGAATCCTCCAACAATTTATTCAAAATTCCTACTAATTAACCTCTTACCGAAGGAAATGAATATGCTGAAATTCTCATTTGTGAACATTGTTTTTGAAATTCCTGTTTTTACGAATCTAGTTGTCAAGCTGTTTCGAAATGCGTGCACTGAAAAATCAGCTGTTTCGAGAAGCGTGTAGAAAAAATTAACGGCTAGATTCAGAATTACAGAAATTTTGAAAACACTATTCACGAATGAAGAATTTCAGTAGATTTCAATTCCCTACTAAAAGACCAGATATAAAGTCAAGTTGGATTGAGTAATCACCCATGATTTTAAAAAAATTAATCATGTATATGAAAATTCAATTGAATTTTCTTTAGTTTTTAAGTTTTTATATATAATTTAGGTCTCTCATAAAATATCAAATATGTGCTTGTAATATAGACATAGTAGCTATAATTTCATTTTATAATTGTGAAAACTCGAGTTCAAATTCCAATTCCAGTCACGTGTTACTCATTGCATTTTACGTGTCAACCTCCAATTTAAAATTTCCAGTTTCACTCTTGCTATTGATTGCTATTATTAACGTGATTAATTAATTTTACATTGCCTGAGGTTTTTTTTTTTACTCAAATTTAGTTTAGTTAGTATTGACTTAGATCTTAGTTCAAAACTCAAATTAAGTAGCTAGAGGACAAAATTTGAGAAAGAATAAATAATGTAAAATTGTAGAGGACAGTAGCTTTATGGTTGGAATAATATTGATGCTGCATTGCAAGTGACAAAACATAGTTGAGCATAACTGTAGACATGAAAGCATGAAAGCTTGTGGTCATAGCTTAAGCTTTGAGAATGGCTCCGAAATTCGTGCATGATAAAAAAGAAGATGTACTTGTTTCAACTTTCAACCAAACTTTTTATTACAATTCAATATAGGCAAAGACACAAAGTACAACTTTAGAATCATATGATATCCCAACTAAATTAATTAAATACGAGTTTTTGGAATCTTAATTTCAAGTGTGTTTATTTATTTTTCGTTAGAGAGCAACAAAATAATAAATCGAGCTCAAATTTATTAGCTAATTATGTACTAGATAATAAAATAATACTACAAATTCTAATTTTTAATGCTCTAAATTCGAGTGGAGTCCAAAAAAAATAAAAAAATGAGAGGGGCAAAATATTGTACATCTTATGTAAAATTTCAAAATTCAGGGAGGGGATTAACCCCCTATGCTCACTTGAGTCCACGTTTGATAGATTAATATTATAATTTTTTTAGGCCGGATAGTTAATTTGAACCGTTCAGTATGATTTAAATATGAAAATGTATTTGAATGTCAAATATTATATATATATTTTTAAAATTTTTACTATCTTTTTTGGTAGTTAATTAGAAAAACAACTGAACTAAAGATTCTGAATCATTTGAAAGTAGTAATTTTTCTATTTGTCTAAACTAATATAAAAAAAGATTAAAAAATGAAAAAGAAATGGCCTTCGAGTATGCACAAATTATGTTGAGTGGTTTGAATTGATTATTTATTAAAATGTGAAAAAAGAAATATGAATCTATAGTATAAATCAAGGTTCTAAATAGCGATTATAGCGGCGTAGCGGGGAGGCAGAAAAAAAAAGCTATAGCGAAAGCTTTCTTACATAGCATTTTTTCTTTTTAAAAATTATATTTTATATTTCTACTAATAATAAATATTATCTATGTAAAATCTCATATAGTAACAAAAATATCAAATTGATTACGAAATTCTTATATTCATATTGAACCAATACAAAGTCCAAATTGTCATTCAAAATATCTCTAATTCTATAATTCATAAATTATCAATATATTTTCTATTCAAAATATCATTCTATCATATATTATGTATCATTTTACTTCATATTTACATCAACCATTCTTTAGATTAGTCAGACTGAAACACAAAGCCCATTTAAATTGAAAAAAAATAAAAATAAGCCCATGTAGCATAGCGGACCGCTATTCCGCTATGCGCTATAGCGGACCGCTATTCCGCTATGCGCTATAGCGGACCGCTATTCCGCTATGCGCTATAGCGGACCGCTATTACCGCTATAGCAGCCGTAGCTCGATTAGTACAGTTTTACTCCGTAGCTTAGCTTATGAGGTCCAAAACCACTATAGCAACGCTATAACTACGCTATTTAGAACACTGATATAAATCAATGTATATGCGCTGTACAAAGTAAAAAAATTCTCAATATATGTCAGTGTCACACATGAAATTAACACAGGTAATTAACATGTTGATTAAAGCATCAGCAATGAAACACACAAATCCGTACTAGTCTAAACTGGAGAATTGAGAAGAAAGTGTGATGTTTGGCAAACAAATTTCAGATCTATCACTTCACTACACTCCATCATTTGAATTTTATACCTTTCATAGGATCTAAATATGTTGTAATCCGAGACCACTGAACAGTGATTCTGAAATTTCTGCAATTCGAATTCAGTCGTTGAATTGTTTCTAAATGCGTGTATGGAAAAACTAGCTGTTTCGAGATGCGTTATCGAAAAAAAATTGACAGCTTGATTGGAGATTGCCGGAATTTCAGAATACTGTTCACTGGATTCAAGATTACAGTGGATTTATTTTCCCTTTCATGTTTTTTTTTTTTTTTTTTAAACTCCTGATAGTGGCTGTCAGTTTGCAACTTTGAACAGAAATTAAATTACGCCCCCTATATATATATATATATATATATCTTCTGCATGCCCTATCACCCATTCCTACAATTCCTACAGATTGCCCTGTTCTTATCTTTTTACAACCAGCTAAAGCCACTGTTCATGAACAGTATTTTAATTAACCACATGCAAGCTTTCAATAGGTTGCTAAAATCCTTCCTTATTTTAGGATCAGAATGTGAATATTTACCTTTCCAACCTTTTTACAACCATCTAAATCCACTATTCATCAACAGTACTTTAGCCACAGACAGCTTCCTGCCAACCTTCTAACTACAAGTGCTACACGAATTATAATACAGCAAAATCTAAATTTATTGATTTCTGATATCATTTCAATCTATTACACAGTGTCTACTTAGTACTTATAAACTCCATAATTTAAAGGAACATTTAAATATTTCCTCATTATAAGATCTGTTATATCTGTTAATTAATACTAATTGATTTCAAAATTGAACTTATTAAAAATCCAGAATATAAAGATATCCTTATTAATTAGTTATCGTATTAAAATTATTGTTATATATTAAACGAGCTTATGTGTGCTTGTGTACTCGTACTTGATCTGTATTTAATTTAATACAGTTGTGAACTTGATACAACACAGAGAGAGAAACCATGCATGTGGTGCCATGCATGCATGCATCTAGTTTCTTCGCTCTTTAATTCCTCTTACCTTTTCTTTTGCATCGGTAACAATTATTTGGAAATGGGGCTTGGTACCGTCTTTGCTCCGTAATGTAAGAATTAATGCAAATACAAAAAGGAAGATATACGAGCCCATTTCGTTGAAACATATTGGGAAAAGCATGCATGTATCAATGCAATATGTAATAAAATATAAAAACTTGTTGTAGAGTGTAGACTAGCTAGGTACAGTAGGTTTCTCAGCGTAGCTCAGCTTTTCATTTGGCCATACCAATATCTAGGTGTCACATATACAAGTGTTTATGCTACCTTTTTATATGTTCTTCTCACGCTTTATTTTTCATGAAGATTGACGAAGAATCAATCAAATAATTGATCCGCTTTTACCTACTGGACAGTAAAAATGTAAAATGATATGATATGGTAATAAAGATATAAACATGAATAAATTATGCAATAGAAAGTAAATTAAATAGGAGTATTTTTTTAAAGAAGAAGTCTCTTTCATATCTCATCATACATTATATTTTACATTTTTATTTTTAAATTTCAAATCGTCGATCCGAATTGCTGCCCCCCCCTCCTGGATTTTGAAGATTAATAGAAAAAATGAAACGGAATCTAATTTGCCCCCACCTGAATATGAACCTGCTACTCTCTGAAACCATTGGAGCAGCTGAAAGAGAATTGAAGAAACAAAGAGAAAAGGAAAAAAGTGAAACCTACTGTTAATGAAACCTACTATGAGTTTTGGGCCATACTTTTAGAGGCCTTGATTTAACAAACCTATTATTAATGGGTATATAGCAATGAAGACAAATAACGTACAAAGAAAGAGTATATATCAAGCCCATAAGATAAATAAGTCACAAGAAAGCCTCGAACATGTCAATCACAAATTATGTTACTGTTGTCTAGCTCAAATATGAAATATTATACATGAAGCCTTCTTATTAATGAATATTACCAACTTAGTGCATTAATTCTGAATCTATGTAATTAAATAATTAGGATAATTTCACTGGATGTCACTAAATTTTGTTATTTGTCACGCATTGATTACTCAATTTTGATTTGTTTCTTTTTAGTCACTCAACTTTTTTATTTATCCCAATCAAGTCACTCTATACTTTTTCATCCAAAATCTTAACGGAATAATCTCATTCCATCCAAAATCTTAACGGAATAATCTCATTCCATCCAAAATATTAACAAAATATACTCATTCCGTCCAAAATACTAACGGAATGATCATATTCCGTTATTATTTTGGATGAAAAAGTATATAGTGACTTGATTGGGACAAATAACAAAGTTGAGTGACAAAAAATGGACAAATCAAACTTGAGTGGCCAATTCGTGATAAATAACAAAGTTTAGTAACCTCCAGCGAAATTTACCCTTATTATATTGATTGTTTTCTATATAGTACTCAATTGGCTAATGGGTTTGAACCCAATTTCTGCCTCCCTAGCAGAAATCCTACGTCCTTCCCTGAATATGATATTAATACTAAAATATGATTCGGATGAATTTAATATATTTTTTAAAATTGTTTACTATTTTTAATATAAATACAAAATCACTATTTCTGGACCATTCAAAAACAATGATTTTCTACCTATCTAAAAAAAATAGAAAAAAATTTACAATTTTTTCTCCAAATATATTTTAGTATAGATATCATGTTGAGTGGTTCGGATCAATAGTTTGAACATTAAAACTAAAAATATGAAATATGATGAAGAATGAAAGGCATGAGGTATTGAAACCCTCCTCGATAGGGGTGTAAATGGATCGGATATTATCCAATTTCATCCGGATCCGAATCCGGAAAATTACTTAAATTATCCGATCCGTATCTGTATCCGAGACTATCTGTATCCGTATCTGAAATTTTTTAACGGATAAGGATACAGTAAGACTTTTAACTATCCGTAACTATCCGTATCCGACCGTTTAACTCCTAAACCACAATAAATGTACTCTATGTTCTTAAATTAATTTATTAAATTGTATATACATACTAATGATTTATTTAACTGCATATACATATATATCCTGATGAACAATATAACATTATTATATAATTAGTGACTAATGTTTTGATAATTTAATGTGTGTTTTGTAACCAACAAACTTATTATGACAAATATTAGATCTAATTTAAAAATGAAAAAAATTATATTTAGATCTTATTCTTTACTAGAATGTGCATTAGTAATTTATTTTTAATTATTTGAATTATATTCATATCCGTATTCGTATCCGTCCAATTTCCGATCCATATCCGTATCTGTTTAACATCCGATTCGTATCCGTATCCGAGACTATCCGTATCCATATCTGAAAAATTATAACGGATAAGGATGCGGTTTGACCAATATCCGATCCGTATCCGACCGTTTACACCCTTACTCGATCTTATTTAAAAAATTTAGCATAAGTTTAAAGTTAAAATCTTTAAATCATTTAGGGCTGAGTTTTAAATATATGACTGTTGAAACTTAGTTTCAAAAACTCAAAATTTACATTTCAACATATTCTCCCTTAGAACCATTATTGGTATATTTCAGAAATTTGAGGGTTAATTTGAAATTATATATTTTTTAATTGTGATTTATTTACTAATGACTAATTATTATATTCTTTAAAACTTCAATTCCCTCTCTGCTAATCTGTTTTGCTTCCAAAGAAAAGATATAGTAAATATTCTCCGTATTATTTTCAACCTCTCTCCAAGGATAAAAAGGAACAAATAATATGTTTTTGAATTCTCAGTTTGATTTTCTAAATAAGAACTCGGTTGATATTTTAGGATATTATAAAATTATCATCGATCGATTTTATGATCGTGCGCAAGTACTGACAATTCAGAATTTTTTTAATTGCGATTTCAAATCTTGTATTAATTATGTAGAGTGCAGACATAATATATACGCTATGATTATCACGATTTGGATAACATTAGTGTTAACAAAATAATAAATGGTCTTTGGTAAAATATCTCCGACGAAATATTTATCCGATTTAACTCTCTACTTTTCAAATATCACAAATGGATATTATAAGCAAATATTGAATGAGAATTTTGTGTTTTTTAAACTTAATTTCCAACAATTCCCCACAAAATTCAAAATTTAAGAATATCAAACGGTAAACCAATATTATATATGCTTTGAGATTCGTGCATAACTTATTTGAACAGTTGAGATTTTCCGAAAAACACTCAAAGTTTGAGGAATTTAAATATGCTGAAATATGAGATCCCAGCCGTTCAACTTTTTCTGTACATGCATCTCGGAACAGATAGATCCGGATTGCAGGAATGTTAGAAACACTGATCATTCGTCTCGGATTTCAGTAGATTCGGATCTAAGTTTGAGATATCTCAGAGGATGCGAATTCGTTGATCGGGCCCTTCAGAGAATTCATACCACATATAAATATATTATATTTAGATCCGAATCGTTCAATCAGAATCTGCATTTTGTTCGGACGATCCGATTCTACAAAAAAATATTATGTTATCTTCGAGGATAGAATTCGGATCCTCAGGTACCTGAGGTGCAATTTTTAAATCTGGGTCGTTCTTTTAATCGGGCACGAATCTAGAAAAATCTCTCTATAGTTTTCATAGGCACCGGATTGAGTTTGACCTATCTAAAATTAATCTGGACCGTCCGTTTATATAAATTGCACCTTAAGTACTTGAGGATACAGACTCCAGAGGATATGGATGCGCTCATACGCATCATGACCAGATCTGACGGACTTCAGTTCTTCTAGTTAAGGTGGTGTTGCGAGGCCTCGTAAGCTCCATTGACTTTGAGAGGAAAGGAATTCACATTTTGGTGAATTGGGCCCTTTGATGAATTGGGCCTGAGTTGATGTTACTACTTTTGTACATGCATTTATCCAAAATCTTGAATTTTAAACCTTTAAGCCATCATGCATTTCACTTTTGTCTATATCCATTGCTAGAAGTGAAAACGGTACAGATAAAATCTGACCGCTATTTTTATTTATATCTAAAAATAAATATAAATTGTCAAATATATTCATTAAAATTAGATTTTATTAAATCTACCCAAACCGTCTAATAATTAGGCGGTTCTTAATTTTTAATAGGAACCGCTTAATTATTAGACGATTCTTAAACTTTTTTTTTTTGGAAAAAGTTATAATTTATTCATTTTTTTTATTAAAATATTCGAAATATTATTTTTATTTCTTTGAAATTAGATAGGATAATATATAATTTTATTTCTTAGAAAGACTGAAACAAATAACCCAGATCAATATTTTTCATACCGAACTTTTCGCGGTTATAAGAAAAATTTAAATATTTCTTTCTGTGTTATTGGAAAAAAATAAAAAATGTTTTGAATCTGAGTTATAGATTCCGGATCAAAAGTCACTTTTAGATAAATATAGAAAATATTTGAATTCTTCTATTTAAAAATAAAATAAAAACTATATCTGTAATTGTGTCAAAAAAAAATTAAAACTATGTTCTCTTTTTTTCTTTTCTGGAAATTGAGATAATTTTTTAATTTTTTTTAAATATTAGAAATTTTTAATATGTTTCTTTGAAATTTGATAGAATAATATATAATTTAATTTATTAGAAAAAATGAAACAAATAACTCGGATCAATATTTTTCAAATCAGGTTTTCGCAGCTGTAAGAAAAATAAAAATATTTCTTTGTGTGCTATTACAAAAAATAAAAACGCTTTGAATCTGAGTTATTGATCTCAAATCAAAAGTCACTTCTAGATAAATATAAAAAATAATTGAATTTTTCTAATTTTGAAAAAATAAAAGTCACTTACCAATAGTAAGTTAAAAAAAGTAACTGATTATAATATCCGGTTACCATTGATCCGGGATCAATAACTCAGATTCGAAGTATTTTTATTTTTTTCCAATAACACAAAGAAATATTTTAATTTTTCTTACAGCCGCGAAAAATCCAATCAGAAAAATATTGATCCAGGTTATTTATTTCAGTATTTATAATAAATTAAATTATATATTATTTTATCCAATTTTAAAAAAACATATCAAAAATTTCTAATATTTTAATAAAAAATAGATAAATTATAACTTTTTTCAAAAAAAACAAAAAAAAGGTTAAGGACCGCCTAATAATTAGGCGATTCCTATTAAAATTAAGAAACGCCTAATTATTCGGCGGTTTGGATAGATTTAATAAAACCTAACTTTGGTGCGTATATTTGGCAATTTATATTTATTTTTGGATATAAATAAAAATGGTGGTAAAATCTGATCCATATTCGATATCTATTTAAAAATTATATGTAGATATGTGATATCTGAATATCTGTATAAATATGAATACTGATGTAGTTTTACTTTTCAATTATCCACATTCGAATAGTAGATATATACAATATATTTTAATATATATTATGAAAAAATTATGTATTCATAATTATAATGATATATATTATGAATTTTAGTATTTTTAATATTATTTTTATATTTTTGAAAATAAATATTCGATATAATTTGTATCTTTATCTCTCTAATATTTAATTTGTATTCGTATTAGAAAAATTAAAAATAAATATCAGTATGATTTTACTACTATATGCTCCGTTTTTATCCTCATGACCAACAAATCGAGATCCATTAATGTAACACAATTTTTGAGTTTTAAATTGGGACCGTCCGATTCGAGATGAGTGTGCGAGATGGAACGCTAGATTCAAGATAGAGCACACATCTCGAGATGGATCGTGCAAGATGGAACGTCAAATTCTAATCGGTCAAAACCCAAAAATTGAGTTACATTAGAGATCCGGACCCATGAGCAACACCATCAACACATTTGGTATTAAATATAGATTACGGTCATAACATTTTTTTTGCCCTTTTGATGTCTTCCATGTTATATTAGAAAAATTAATACAGGTAACATGTTGATTAAAGCATCAGCAATGAAATTAACACACAAATCCGTACTAGTCTAAACTGGAGAATTGAGAAGAACGTGTGATGTTTGCCAAACAAATTTCAGATCTATCAATTCACTATACTCCAATCGTCGAACTATTTCTAGATGTACGTACAGAAAAATCAGATATTTCGAAATACGTTCTAAAAAAATATTCAACGGCTAGATTCAAAATAGCAGAAATTTTAAGATATTATTCACTGAATTCGGAATTGCAGCATTTATTTCCCCTTTCATGGTTTTTTTTTTTTTAACTCCTGACAGTAGCTGTCAGTTTGAACTTTGAACAGAAATTAAATTACACCCGCTATATATATCTCTTCTGCCTTATCACCTATTCCTACAGATTGCTAGCACCATGTTCTTATCTTTTTACAAGTTACAACTACAGTGACAAATGAATTATTCGGATTCGGTTCGACGAGGTCAAAAATTCGTGATTCGGGAATAATTCGGGTATAATTCGGGAATCATTCGGTATTATTCGGATCAGAAATCTCAGTCTTGTAAGAGAGCAAAACAAAAAATAACCAAAAAAAAAAATTCTGGGAAAAATTCGGGAATAATTCGGAAAATTCAGGAAAAATTCGGTCAAAGTTCGATCAACCGAATAATTTGACATTCGGTTCGGCATCACCAAAAAAATAAATTATTTGCGAATCTTATTACTATAGTTACAACCAGCTAAAGCCACTGTTTATGAACAGTATTTTAATTAACCACATGCAAGCTTTCAATAGGTTGCTAAAATCTTTCCTTATTTTAGGATTAACCGTCTAAATCCACTAGTCATCAACAGTATTTTAGCCACAGACAAAGCTTCCTGCCAACTTTCTAACTGCAAATTAAATGCTACACCAATTAATACTATAGCATCAGAGCTAATTATGTAGAAATTTCAAATAAAAGATC
Source organism: Carex cristatella (assembly GCA_024447775.1). Taxonomy (NCBI): domain Eukaryota; kingdom Viridiplantae; phylum Streptophyta; class Magnoliopsida; order Poales; family Cyperaceae; genus Carex; species Carex cristatella. Next base: position 2,574,057 of record JAJHPF010000010.1, read on the forward strand.
TAAATTTATTGATTGCTGATATAATTTTATTCTCTTACACAGTGTCTATTTATAAACTACATAATTTAAAGGAACATTTACATATTTCCTCATTACAACATCTGTTAATTATATCTGTTAATCAATACTAATTGATTTCTAATTGATCTTCTATTAATGTAACTGATCTCAAAAATGAATTTATTAAAAATCCAGAATATAAAGATACCCTTATTAATTAGTTATTGTATTAAAATGATTGTTATATATTAAATGAGCTTGTGTGTGCTTGTTACTCGTACTTGATCTGTATTTAATTTAATACAGTTGTGGGACATAAATATGTTGTAATTCTAATGGAATAACAGGTTCTGTTATTCCGATCTCAACCATAAAAAAAAAATTGTACGAATCTCGATGAATTTTTTTTCCATACACAAATCTCAACGAAGTTTAATGGTTGGGATTGGACCTATTATTCAATTGGAATCAAAGTACTGGTGGAGCCAATGTAAATCAGGGTAGGCAGTTGCCTTTCCTTGATTTGAAAATTTTAATAGAAACATGATAAAGTTTTTACTTTACCTACCTCTAAAATTAGTTTTGCCTATCTCTGTTTGTACCCTCTAACATGTTAAAGTTTTTACTTTGTCATTTTAATAAACGTTACATACATGCATACAGCTATGCATAGTATTGTGCGTTCCGATATGACTTTATAATAATAAAATTCAAAAATACTTGTCTATACTAATTATAATTTTAAAAATTTTAAGGCTTCTATTTTTACTGGGAATGTTTGTTTAAATTTTAATTCTGTTCATACAAAGTAATATTCATGAAATTTTGTCTTGAATCTGAATACGAAATCAAACTCGAATATGAACCTCTAATTTAAATTCTAACTACGCCAATGTCCATACCTCTAAAAGATTAAAACAAGTAATAACCTCAACTCTTGCAACTGATACATTCATCTCTGGAACAAATTAAAGTACAAATTTAGTGTCATTTGAATAGTTAACTCCACCCAAATGAAACAAGTCGGCAAGTTCAAAAATCACACATCACATCAATTAGGTGAAATTATATATATATCCTTGAGATATTTAACGATCGATGGAGAAAATAAGTACATAGCGTCATTTAATTAATCATTAACTCCACCGAAAGGAAAAAAATCGGCAAGTCCAAAAATCATACAGCATATCAATTAGACGAAATTATCCTTGAGATATTTAACGATGGAGAAATGTGAAAAAGAAGTTTAGATATTTACCAAATTAATATTTTTTTAAGTAGAAAGCCAGACAGCATCCTGATTACAATCGAAAAGTCATATAGATAACGATTATGTGGCCAAATTTCTACATCTAGAGCCTGCTCACATTATTCTTTATATAAAGCAAATGAATATATATATATTCCAACATTACTAAATAAAACACGTGTATAGACTATACACGGTACGAAAAGCTAATGGTTCACGGTTGCGCAATCGTGCTCACGAACATCATGTATAAATAGGAGGGTACATTGTACGCAATTTCCGAACTATGTTAATATAGTACTAACATATCTAGAAAAAAATACTGAAAATGGTGATTTCTACACCGTCAAAGGTAACTGTGTATACTAACAAGTGTTATATACACGGTTTCTACAAGATATCTGTGTCTGATTTTGGCAACCATAGACATTTTGTTAGAATCATGTATGTTTTGATTTATTTTTTTAAATAATTTTTATTAGCTAGCACCCAATTTATTAGCCATTAAACATACAATATTACACATAGGTAATTCAATAAATATTCAACATAATAAATTTAGATCATGCGACAAACATACATATATAGTCAGCAAGTATATTAAGAACTTCATACAAACACATTTTTTTTCCTTCAACTTTACATAACAACCTTTAACACTTTTACATACATACATACATACATATGCATTAATTATTATGCAACAAACAAATTAAAGCCAGTTTATGCATGTAATTATCCATATTTGAATTTAGGTCCCTGTCAATTCAAGGTAGTGTGACAATACTCGATCAGTTTCATATATATATATATATATATATTCAAGCCTAACCTAGATTTTTTTCAAGTCAAACTCAAGATAAATTAGAACTTAAAAGATTATCCTCTTATAAATACACAAATTAAAATATTACCCTCTTATAAACCGGAGTGATGAGTCTAGACTCACAAATTCTCCGCCTCCTACCTCGCATCCTTCATTTTGTATTTCCACGGGGAGGACGGAGAACAAACGCAGAAAGACACAAACCGAAAGAGGAGGAAATACTTCGTTTTGTGTCTTCCACGATTAGTCTTGGTCTCCTATTTTGAATCATTCTTACTCATGAAAAACCTAGCTAACCGAGTTTAAAAGAAAAATGGAACATAGTTGGAAAATTATTGGTGTTCACATAGTGGTGCCAAAACCCTAAAGAGAGATGAGTGTACTTTAATTTGATTAGACCCAGGAGGACAGTGAGTCAGACGCTACGCAACCTTAAGAGAGAGATATTAAATAAGAAGATGGAGCTCGAGAGACTAGTATAAAGAGGGAGAATAGACCGAGGAGTTATAGTTATTTGATTAGACATGGTGATGTTGAGAATTAAAGACATGGCAACAAATCGAAAAGATGCCAAAAAAGTAAAGAAACACGGTTCCAACTGAAACCGTGTGTATACTTTACAGATATAGGCGCGAAAGAACGAAAACCCTAATTCACAGGAGTTTATACATGGTTATTTCTATAGAGCCGCGTACAACAATTATTATTTTTAATTTTCTTATAATCATGTTTTGCTAGTCTGTAAAGAATCATAAAATGAACTTTATAATTTATATAGATTAATTTGAGGTGTTATTAATAAATCAAAAGTATAAATATGCAACATACCAAAGGACCTTGCTACTTCTAGTTTCATCAAGATCGTGAAGGCTATTCACAACTTTTTCAATCAAGGAACTTCTTCATAGACGTAATTTGTCTCACATCCATGCAAATGCTCCTTTGTTAAGAAAAGCTCTGATTAAACCTTCATATTCTGATAATTGAAAACACAATTGCTATTTATTGAATAATATTGATTTTCCTTCTTCTTCATATAATGGTGGTAGCCAATATGTATAGCTCACCATAATCCCACTTCCACATGAGGGGAAAATGAAGATGAGAAAACATCGACCTATCATTGTCAAAGGGAAGAAAAGGGAAATGAAGAGAAAATGAAGAGACAAATTAAGAGAGCGAGCTTGACTTAATTGTAGTAAGTGTGTGAAGAGGCAGTTGAGGAGTGATATCTACACAAAAAATAAATACTAACATGGGTTATAGTTGAGATGTGTGAATGAATCGTACACAACTCGAACTAAAAAAGTGTTTGAAAACTAAGCAAAATAATACATATTTTTTTTAATAAAAGATCGTGTAAAAAACATATATTGTTTAATATTATCAAATCGTGTACAAATAAACGTGACTTATATGGTTCAAAATTTGAAGGTTGTGTGTGTATGATGGAGGATTTTTTTTTTGGATGATCATCTTCTCCCATTATACACTTTTAATGTGTAATTTTTTTTGTAGTAGTGCATGCCAACTTTAAATAGTAATTAATGTTGTTACTTTATATGACTAATTAAATTGTTTCCGGTTATTTGATCCCAACCTCATGATATAATTAAACAGTAACATTTAGGTAACATATTCTAGATAGTATTCTCTCTGCCACATGTCAATCAATATTGTCATGCAATTTATATCGGCAAGATTGAATTCAATTAAAGTTGGAGGATATATTTATGTCCCTTTCATTCCATAGTCCTCACCAACTACAGTTGCACATATATATCTATATAAACCCTTTGAAGTCTCACTACATCTACCAGTACAATCAACACTTGATCAGCACTCTTGATTAATCAATTAATCTCGACTAAACTTTTTCTTAAGAAACCATGAGCTCCAGCTGGACAACCGTGATTGAGACAACTGTGTCGGCCCCTCGCCTCTTCAAGGCAGCCGTGATCGACTGGCACAACTTGGCTCCCAAGATTGCCTGTGACCAAATCGTTAGCGCTGTTCCGGTAGAGGGCACGGGTGCTGTCGGTAGCATCAGGCAATTCAACTTTGCACCAGGTACTGTTCTCCATTATATATGTGTGTATGTGTGTGTGTATATGTCCTGGTTACTGCTTCAATTATGCTCTTGAAGTTTCTTTTGCTAAATAGTCAGACAAAAATATCAATGCAACTATTCTGACAAAATGCTTCAATTATGCTCTTCAAGTTCAAGTTTCTTTTGCTAAATAGTCAGACAAAAATATCAATGCAACTATATATTCTGACAAAATGCTTCTGCAGGTGGTCCCTTCACCCTTATAAAGGAGCGCCTGGACTTTATAGACGTTGAGAAATGTGAGTCCAAATCAACCCTTCTCGAGGGTGGCGGGCTCGGTACCCAAATTGAGTGCGCTTCGAACCACATCAAGGTCGAACCCAAGGGCAAAGGCAGTGTGGTGAAAGTAACCGGAACCTACAAGCCACTGCCTGGAGTCAATTGTGCAGAGGAGAATGAGAAGGCCAAGGCAGCTTTCAGTGGAGTTATTAAGGGATGCGAGGCGTACCTCGTTACCAACCCTAATGCCTGTAACTAAATCTTGAGGACTAGCAGAGAATAAATAATACCAGAGAGTTGCTGAGAGAGGCTAGCTCCTTTGGTCAAAGTGTGGTTTTGGTGTAATATCTTAGCTTCTCTTGTTTGAGAGAGTGGCTTGGAGAAGTACTGGTTTTTACTTGTTCAAATAAAAGGAGGATTATGTACTGATGTTATTCTTCTTAATATATATATATATATATATATATATATATATATATATATATATATTTTACTTGCTCAAATAAAAGGAGGCTTGGTACCATCTTTGCTCCGTAATGGTAAGAATTAATGCAAAATTAAACCGACTTGATTGTTTTAATTTTTACAAAAATTATAAGAACCGAGATGTTATTTTGGTCCGAGCCGTTTTCACATATTTCGAAAAAAATGATGTAGTTGTTGGTGTAGAATTTGTGAAAATACTTCGGACTGAAATGGTAATTCGGTACAAGAATAAAAAATATTCAGACTAAAATAGTATCTTGGTTTTTATGGTTTTTGTTAAAACCAAAGCAATCAAGTTGGTTTGGTAATTTTTTATTTATTTATGGTTTCTAAAAAAAATCGTAAAATGATATGATATGGTAATAAAGATATAAACATTAATAAATTATGCAGTTTAAAGTAAATTAAGTAAGAGTATTTATCTAAAAAAATTTAGCATAAGATGAAAGTTAAAATCTTTAAATCATTTAGCAGAGTAGAATAGGTTTTAAAACATTAATAAATTATTTCTTAATCAATTGTTTTAAATAATTCGGTTTATTTCTTAATATCTGGATTTATTTCTTAATACTCCAATTTATTTCTTAATATACTTCGGTTTATTACAAAACAATTGTTTTAAATTAAAAAAAATGATATTTTTCGGTTTGAACCGAACAAACCGAAATAAAACTTTGGTTCGTTTCGGTTGCAATGCTAATTCGGTTCGGTTCGGTTCTATTTTTGAAACCGAATTAAAACTTTAGTTTGCCTAGTTCGGTTCGGTTTGAATTGAACCGAACCGATGAACACCCCTCAAACCGAACCGAACCGATGAACACCCCTAAGCTGCTTAGATGATAGAATTCGGATCCTCAGGCACCTGAGGTGCAATTTTTAAATCTGGGTCGTTCTTTTAGTCAGGCATGAATCTAAAAAAAAAAAACTCTCTATAATTTTCATAGGTACCAAATTGAGTTTGAACTAGCTAAAATTAATCTGGCCCGTTTATGAAAATTGCACCTCAAGTACCTGAGGATACGAACTCCAGAGGATTTGGATGCGCTCAGATGCATCACGACCAGATCTGACGGAGTTTAGTTCTTTTAAATTTTTTTTTTACCTCAGGCACACACACTTTTTAAAAAAAATTGCTAGTCTCGATTCTAAGATCTCCCACCATTGTGCTGCACAGTGCTCGACAGTTCTTCTAAGTTCTAAATTCTAATTGAGGTGGCGCTGCAAGGCCTCGGAAGCTCCATTGACTTTGAGAGGTAAGGAATTCACTTTTTGATGAATTGGGCCTGAGTTGATGTTATTGCTTTTGTACATGCATCTATCCAAATCCTTGAATTTTAAACCTTTAAGCCATCGGGAGAGGGGGGTGTCCGATGCCCATCGGATCAAACTCGGTTCGATAGCTGGTTTCTAACATCCGATTCACTTCAAGATCTGTGCGTATCATTTTAATATCCGTGTTGTTTGCTTTAATATCTGTGCGCACAGATCTTGAAGTGAATCGGATGGTAGAAACCACCCATCGAACCGAGTTTGGTCCGATGGGCATCGGACACCCCCTTCTCTCTGAGCCATCATGCATTTTACTTTTGTCTATATCCACTACTAAACGACATTTTTTTTTTAAAATACAACCAATTTTAAATATTTCAAAAGAACAAGTACCATTGATTTCACAAAAAACAGCTCGACCAATTCAGATCGGTGGAGGCATGAACACATTTGCTCCACAGGATCAGTGGAGCCATTTGCTTTTAATTTTCAGTCATATTGCATGGATAGGTCATAAAATGGCTCCACCGATCTGCAGGATCGATGGAGCAAATGTGTTTTTACCTCCACTGATCATGCGGATCGGTGGAGTTGTTTTTTGTAAAATCCATATCAAAAGTGCAGGTTCTTTTGAAACATTTAAATTTGGTTCTATTTAAAAAAACACTAAACAGTATAGATAATATCCGATTCATATTCAATCTGTATTTAAAAAAAAAATAGTTGTGGACATATGATATTCAAATATTCGTGGGAGTATGAATACTGATATACTTTTATATTTCAACTATCTATATTCGAATAGTAAATATGTACCATATAGTTTAATATATATTATGAAACAAATTATGTATTTATAAATTATAATGATAAATATTATGAATTTTTGTAATTTTAATAATTTTTAAATAAATATTTGTATTAGAAACCTTTTAAAGATAATAATATTTATGAATATAATTTTACCACTGTAAACTCCGTTTTCACGCCATGGCCAACACCATCAACCCATTTGGTATTAAATATAGATTACGGTTGTAATATTTTTCTTTTTTACCCTTTTGATGTCTTCCATGTCAACAGAAGATTTTTTAACATGCGAGAGGGTCCGATTTTTACATAGTTTGTTTGAAGCTTGGAAACGGAGCATTTTCATTTAGATTCTTACAAGGTCCGTGTAAAGAGCTAAGTATCCCTATGTAGAAAAATTTCATCTAAATTTTACAAATTCTGCATAGGATGATTAAAGTGAGATAATTTTTAAGGATCTGATTAATAATTGAATTAAGTGCAGCAGCTTTGAGACTAACTAAACCATAACTGCAGAGTAGAATAAGTTCTAGAACTAATTAATCCGCTTTAAGATTCATGCGTTACTTTTTAATATTCGTACGCACTCGCGTCAATTTATTAAGTGTGCACATATCTTAAAACAGACTAGACAATTCTGTAGTATATCAGAATCAAAAGTAAGTTCGATGCACATCACACTTATTATGTTATCAACCAAAAGTAGAAAAAACAATCATTTACTTTTTTCGAACTGGGTGCGCAAGTTCAGTCTACGAATCCGCGGGTGCACAAGTTAGATGGGCATCATACTTACTTGAGTCGGACTACAGAACTATCTGATCCGTTTTAAGATTCGTGTGTTCCTTTTTAAGATTCGTATGCGCTCGCGTTAATTTATTAAGTGTGCACATATCTTAAAACGAATCAGTCAGTTCTGTAGTTCATCAGACTCAAAGTAAGTCTAATGCCCATCAAACTTATTTTGTTCACAACCAGAAGTAGGAAAACAAAAAACAAAATTTCAAGACCTAGTTGACTTAGTACCGCATTCATTGCCAAAAACCAAACTTGGTCTTACAAAAAAAAAAATTCTGAATTTTTTTTTAAATATTTGGAGGGATGGAGACTTTGAGAACATTTTGTTGCAAACCAAATAAAGAGTTCTTCCTTGCGTCTCCAGTAATAAATTGTGTCCATTTCCAAAAAAATACAAATGAGAAAGTAAAAGTGGATTTATACCAAATTAATTTCTTCATGGAGCTTTGCCTGAAAAGCATTTATGAATTCTTACATTGTGATAATGTGATCTGCTCTGCATCTAGGAAAAGGGAAAGTCTTTTGGTATCCATCCATTTACGAATTCGCATACTCTGAGATATCTCAAACTTTGCGAGACTTTTTGGAATATCTCAATCGTTCAAATACGTTCTACACGAATCTCAAAGCTCAAATAATACTGGCCCTTACGCTCCCCCGAATAGGCACCGGACACGTCGGTCACGCAAAAATTGAGATATCTCAGAGGATACGGACTCTCCATTTACAGCGAGAGGCCCACTTGATGCCACTTGATGATGTCGGTGGTATAGCACTTTGACACTGGTCGTTGAAATTTGTGCAGTGCTTTCTTTGTAGCGATCTGTGTAGCTTCTTGATTTAGCTGAGAATTTTTCAAAGAGGTGGGTTCTAATGCATTATTTTTGTGTGCTTCAAGTTCAATATGTTTTACATTTTTTATCTATGTTTTTAAAGTCTGAACAGTCGATCTGAACCGCTCAACGCGATCTTAATAATAAAACATGTTTGGAGACCAAATTTTATATTTTTTAGAAATGTAAATCATTGTTTTAAGGAGATTATAGACCATCCGATAAAGTGATATTGTACCTACGAAAAAAATAGTAAAAAAATTCTCAAAAATATAAAATTTAATTTCCAAGCATAATTTGTTATGAAAATCATGTTGAACGGTTCGGATCGACTGTTCAGATTTTAAAAACAAAGATAAATGATGTGAAGCATATTAGAGTACAAAATGACAGTGGATAATCCTTCTCTTTTTCAAATGGAAATCAATCATGTTGCATACTATCTACTTTGTCGTGTAATGTTTGATATAATTTCACTAACATAACAACATAATATTGTAATTTAATAAATGAGTGAGGCTAAGGTATTACATAATGGGTTTGTACTATGAATTAATATTTTTATTTTTAAAGTCTAAATAATCAATCTGAACAGTTCATGCATGATATCAGTATGAAAATGTACTTGTAGTTCATATTTTATATTTTTTATAATTTATTTACTATTTAAAAATGTAAAGATGAAGATGCTTTAAGTCTTAAAAACAAATAAATCAAAACACTAGTGAAAATCAATAGTACGTATAATAAGTTGTAAGAAAAGATATTTGGAAAATTAAGTAATATTGATAATATCAGTTTGCTGCTTACCTTGCTATGAAAGAGTCACTATAAACATATCATGTGGTGAAAGTCACCAATTTGTTAGAAAAAAGAGGATACAAATTAAAAGTTAAGAAGAACTGCTTTGTCTATAAATATTCAACTTTTCAAATAATAAAACATATTCATAAACACTTTTCTATCATTTTGGCTAATAATATATAATCTAGCTAAATCTTGTAATATTGGATTTACCAAGAACTTTGAACTGAAGTAGTTAATAACACTAACACTGAACTTTGAACTTTTGTGTATATGCTCTCCTTTCACATAAAATATGATATATGATTTATTTTTACTAAATTAAGAAGAAGATATTTGTAAATGATTAATGACAATAAATGAACCTCTGAAATTATCTAAATTTAGTTAATACATAGAAGTTTTCTAAAAGTATTCAATAATTCAAACGATTCAAGTTGAATACAACAATGTGGAAAGAATGCAGATGAGTGAGGTAAATATTATTTCTATAATATCATGATCTATTAAGACTAAGAATATTCATAATTCATTCAGTCTACTATCAACTCAGAACTCAGAATCAGTGTTATAAAAAACGTCTATTTATACTGATTAATCGGCCAATTAGTTGTTGGCGGTGACCAAACCATCAAAGATTTTTCCGACTAATTGGCTGATTTTTTCGAATAATTTATGATTATTCCCGAATAATTGTTTGGCGGTACTCTATCTGTCCGACGATTGCATACCGTCATTTACAACTAGGGGTGTTCATCGGTTCGTTTCTGTTAAACCGAACTGAACCGAACTAGACAAACCAAAGTTATAATTCAGTTTAAAACAAAAAACGATTCAATCCGATTTAGCATTACAACCGAACCGAACCGAACCGAACCGAACCGAAATATTTTAATTTTTTTTGTTTAAAGCAATTGTTTTGTAATAAACCGAAGTATATTAAGAAATAAATCAGAGTATTAAGAAATAAGCCGGGATATTAAGCAATAAACTGAAGTAATTAAAACAATTGATTAAGAAATAAACCGGAGGTCCGAACCAAATTCATAATATATAAAAATTCGGTCAGTTCGATTATTTCGGTTTTGAAAATTTCCAAACCGAACCGAACCATTAAATTTAAAAAATAAACTATTTGAACCGATCTAATTCGATTCGGTCCAAAACTGATTAAACCAGACCAATAAACACCCCTATTTACAACATTGTTCAGAATAAAGTGTCGAAGGAAAGAACAAAATTCATTTAATACACTTGGAGCTAACTAAGGCGGTAGCTGCATCTGATCCTGCTGCCCTGCAGCAGATCTGATTTCAATCGCACTGCAGTGTGGGCCCTCTTCCAGCTCATATGTCATGATAATAATGTACTCTAGTAACTCAACTCGGATATTTTGTCTTTAATTTGTAATGAAAGTACCATTTTATGGCCTTCGAATAATGGTCACTAACTTTACGCGTGACTTCCACTGGCCGCTGTTTAAACTTTCAATTCTGACAGTTGGATCTGAATTCGGACGGACCAGATTCGAGCTAAAAAATTAATGTCCCTAAGATGATAAGAATATGTCTAAGAAGAGCATGTATTTTCTAACAAGGAATCCAAAATTTACAAAACAAGAACAAGAAATGAGATATTGCATAGCTCCCAATTTTTTTTAACCTGTCCGCTAAACTGAAATCCAAAAGATACTTGTTGAACTTTTCAAGAAAAACTGCTTGTGTACTTAAAATTCAAAATGGTTAGTTTCTGGATTATCTAAAAAAATAAATTCTGATGGATAATCAACGGTAATATCATAGTTAAGTTACCTCATATGCAACTGAAAAGTGGGCTCCACATAATACTATTTTAAGTGTCGGTCATCCTTTTTTTATTTTTTTATTTTCAAGCCCGTAGGCAACACCTCTAGCCTTCAGTAGTTCTCTGCTAGATTCCCTCTGTTCTAATGAAACGGAGGAATCCAGTAGTTATATACTCTAACGTTAATGATGAAGTTCAACCATAGATCATAACAATTAACATGAAAACAGTATTCGCGTTCAGGTATCTTCGGTCGACCGTAGAACTGGAGAGGACTGAATTCTTCTATATTTGCATATCCTCCTTTCGAGAATCGCGCGCGCTCTCTCTCCTCTCTCGAATTCAGTCACCTCGAGCCGCATCTTCTGCATTACCGTACCGTTGGAGTATAGATCAAAACCGTCCGATCAGAATCCGGGCAATCAAGCCCCCGCTCCTAATGCACGGGGTCCTTATAGATTTGTGCTAATATGTAAGGAGCCGTTTGGATTAAATTCAAACAGTGCGTTAACGCAGAGAAATTGATTCGGTCACCTTCTCTCTCTCTCTCTCTCTCTCTTCCTCCTCATCCCACATTCCCTTAAATCACAAACCCCAATCTGACATCCAAATCGAATTATTCAGCTATGGGGGGTTTCAATCGAAATGCGAGGGGTGGAAAGCGCTCCTTTTCCTCTTCTCCGTCTTCTTCTTACCCCTATGCCTACTACCTCACTACCGCCATTTTCGTCATAATATGCATCGCCGGAGCGTGGCTTCTTGGCTCCTTCTCGATCTTTCCATCCGGTGTCACGTCATCAGGTGGCCCGAGCCACAAATCTCGGGCGCTCTCGCTCGCGGACTCAGACCCACCGCCGGTGATGGAAGACACGCAAGTGGAGCTTCCGGAGGAGACCACAAAAGATCCGGTCGAGAAGGACACCATAAAGGATCGGGAGGGCGAAAGTAGCGAGAGCAATGGAGAGGAGGCCGATCCGGAGCGGAAGAAGGAGGAGGTGGAAGTGGAGGTACTGCAAGCTGAGCGCCAGCCAAAGGAGTTGCAAGAAGAGGTGTCATCTGAGGATCGGGAGAAGCAGAATGAAGGTGAAACAGGTAATTTTCTTTCTTTTGTTTTGTTCTTCTATTAAAAGATCACATCTTGAGCTATATAATGTATTAATGAAAGTTGGCAGCAAAGCTGGTTATGTTTTTTTTTTTAAAAAAAAAAAAAGGCTCTATGATGATCATTCCCAATTCCTCAATGTTAGTTTTACATGGAACTCAGGTTTTCCTGTGCTTCATTGTGCCAGATAAAATTAATTTTTCCAAGGGATTCATGCCTGTAGCACTTCACTATTAAAGTAATAATTTATATAGTCTGCTTAATGTGTGATGTATGGACTTGTAATCTCCACCAATCACCTGCATACCTGGAGGTTGGATACTGGAGTTTTTAAATTAAGTTGTGGATTTGTTTAATATAAGATTTAATTGAGCATTAAAACCATTATTTACTGACAATTTGACATACAAGAAAGGATCTTCAGTGTCAAATTGCTGTTCCATAGTGATTTAAACCTGAGAAATTGACAAAAAAGAAAGGATATTTTGTCTCTAATCTTTGTTCTGTATTAAGCAAAAGACTATACCAATTCCTTTAAGATTTTTGTTCTTCTTTTTTTCAATTATTTTTTGTGCTGTTTATGTCTCATTTAGAGTTAACCGAGGCCCTGAAGTGTGATCATCATTTAAAATGTCTCTTTGATTTTCTAATTTTCCTCAACTTCATCACTTCATTTAACAGATGGAGGTGAAAACCGCCAAGAAGAAGAGACTGAACAAGAAATTAAAACATCTGATCAACATTCCAACCAAGTGCACGAGCAAGAAGTGAATCTGAAGCAGAAGCTGAAGGAAGAGAGCCGCCTTGACGGTGGCATGGAGGAGGAGCAGAAGCACCATGATGAGGCCCAGCAGGAGCATGACGAGCAGCAACCAACCGAAGATGACAGGCATCAAGATACAGAGACAACAGAGAAAAGTGAGTCCAGAGAGGATGAGAAGCAAGACGAAAATGGGGGACAGACCAGTGAGACCATAGAACAGGTATTTCTGTCTCTGCTTATTAAGATCTATTAAACAATTTGGCTGATTTTACTGGGATTTCTGATGACATGTTGCCAATTTTTGAATTGATCTGGATAAGAGTATTCAGTAATTCATTCAACATTACATTCTCTTGTATTTAATATTATTGTGAGTTATACATCTCACATTAACTGAGTGAGTAAATTGGGTAAATTACAAAAGAAAAAGAAAGAATCTCACTTCTACTGAATAAGTAAAATGGGTATGGCTTCATCAGCCTTTTTTTTCTCAATTCAGTTCTCCTCCAGGCTCTAGGGTTTTAGTCTAGACACATAGGCCCCACAGTGCAGATACTATTCTACACATGTCCTGCTTCTCCTTTGTTTTGTGATTTTCTCAGTTCTCTTTTTCTTTCCTTTACAATGCGAGTGACACTTCTGACAGGATGAGCCTTAGTTGCGGTGTTTTTGGCCCCTTTTCCTTTCATTTTTTAGTGGGTCTACCTGTCTGTCTCTTGCCTTCTTCAGGCACTTGCGTTGTGATTGTGTTGGTTCCAAACAACCCAATTTCATTGATCTGCCCATCCTCTTCTCTTTCTCTTTCTTTCTACCATTTGACCAAGCCTTTTTTTTTGTGAAAAATACTGTTTGACTAAGTCATAATTGGGTTTTCACAAAAAAAAAAAAGACCAAGTCATGATTGGCGAATTCAACTGCTACCTCCTAAATATGTTTTGATGCATCTGATATCGTTCCTACAATTACTACAACAGATTGCAGCACAAGGATGCTGTACCTATCTGTTCCAGTACTGTCACAAGTTGGTACTTTCTGTACCTGCTTGATTTCACTATATTCCTCCCTTTTCTTTTCTTGGTTTGTCGTATCGTAAAACTCAGGCATTTAGGCTTTTGTATTTATATTTTTCCCCATTGCAGTTGCATTAATTACGTCCTTGAACCAATATCATGTTGCATAGTAAATCTTGAATTATCAATCTATTTGCCGAGAAGTTTGTAATTAAAGTTTATAACGAGTTTGTATAAAGCTTCCTTTTTCAAAGGTTTTTGATTTACTTTCTTTTTTAATTAGCTATTAGTTCATTTTTTATATGAGGGCAATAACTGTGTTATGTTTTCCCAAGAGATAATTAGTAAAATTAATCTCCATCTCACAATAAATCCAGTAATTTCCCAAAATAATAAAAATACTGCCTAGATCCACAAGTTTTTTATAAGATCAAACTAAAATATGTAGTGCATCTCATTATATGTCAATCTTTATCAAAATAGGTGTCTGATGAAAATCAGAAGGACACTGAGGAGAGAAAGGATGAAACCAATAATGAAAACCAACAACAAACTGAGTCACAATCTGAAACTGAAGAAACCAATGAAAATAGCTCTGCTGAACAGATCCATACAACTGACGAAGATAGAAAGGAGGTCAATAGTGAGAGCTATGGCGAGAAGAGGCCTTGGGCTACACAGGCTGATCAATCTGACAAAGAGAAGGAGAGACGGGCCGAGCATGGTGAAGTAGAGAGATTGCAATCGGATGATATAGAACAACACCCTGAAGAGTATGATTGGAAGTTATGTAATGCCACCACAGGGCCTGACTACATCCCATGTTTAGATAACTTGATGGCGATTAAGAAACTAAGGCCAGAAAATTACCGGCATTATGAGCATAGGGAGCGGCACTGCCCTGAAGAGGCCCCGACTTGTCTCGTCCCTCTGCCAAAGGGCTACAGGAGATCTGTTGAGTGGCCTAAGAGTAGAGATAGGGTAATTATTTTTTCATTTTCTTTTCTTTCTTCAATTGATGTGGTCTTGTCTTTCTTGATTTCTTTAATGATTATTGTGTCTATTTCTTTGTATGCAGATTTGGTACAACAATGTGCCTCATACTAAGCTTGCAGAGGTTAAGGGACACCAGAACTGGGTTAAGGTCTCAGGCCAGTACCTTTCTTTCCCAGGAGGTGGCACACAGTTCATACATGGTGCTTTGCATTACATTGACTTCCTTCAAGAGGTATTACTTATCAATCTATACTGACTAGATGACCAGGAAAAATTTGCCTATTCCTCGTAACCCTTTATTTTTAATTAGTTAAATGAAGTTATTTTTTTAATCTCTTTATTTTACGCCATGGTGTTGTTTAGTCGGTGAAAGGGATTGCATGGGGAAAGCACACGAGAGTGGTACTAGATGTCGGCTGTGGGGTAGCTAGCTTTGGTGGGTACCTGTTTGAGAGAGATGTTCTCACGCTGTCATTTGCTCCCAAGGATGAGCATGAGGCACAGGTACAGCTGGCACTTGAGCGGGGCATTCCAGCCATTTCAGCTGTCATGGGGGCTCACCGTCTCCAGTTCCCTGGAAATGTGTTTGATATTGTTCATTGTGCCAGGTGTCGTGTCCCTTGGCACGTTGATGGTAATTTCTTCTCTCTCACTGGGTGTTTTATTTTAATAGTACTTGTTGACTCGTATTAGTGGAATAGAAAATTGATTTGATATAAGTATGCACTTGCATATCCCTTTAAGAAAAAACCCTATATAGAGACAGTGAAAAGTACTTGCATTCTACAATATGCTAGTTTCTTAGTGCTCCACATATTGGTATATGTGGCACGTCTCACTTGACAAAGGCATGTGTCCACTAATTTTATTTTAATCCCATAATGGGGGAACCTTTTGAAATTGGATATTTCCAAATTACCCTTTGCCAGCTGATGAGGCGATTAAATGATACAGGTGGTAGGCTACTGTTGGAACTGAACCGTGTACTACGCCCTGGCGGATACTTTGTATGGTCGGCAACTCCTGTCTATCAAAAGCTGGAGGAAGATGTCGAGATTTGGAAGGGTAATTTCGACAAGGCTTGTTAACTTGACAGCACAATTAAATGTAATTACTGGGAAATGAAATATAATTTTCTTTAATATTCTACCTAAATTGCAGCCATGAAATCTCTTACAAAATCAATGTGTTGGGATCTTGTCACGATCAAGAAGGACCGGCTCAATGGCATTGGTGCGGCATTCTTTCGCAAACCGCTTTCCAATGAGTGCTACACAGAGAGGCGGCATCAGAACCCTCCCATGTGTGAAGAAAATGACGACCCAAATGCAGCGTGGTACAAAATTTTAACTTGCTATAAACTCTGAGGCCAAAAATCTTTGTCATTCTTTTTCAAAAAGAAGCATTTCTTCCTATCATCTAAATCTTTTTTAACTGCTGCAAATTACCCAATGGGAGTTTTTATTTTGTGTGGTTGAAGTTTTATTCAATTACATTTCCTTTTGTGAAACCAAATTATTCAAACACTTTCACTTATCAGTGAAAGTGTTCCTTGTCAGAACAAAATTTCTCTGTTACCAGAATATAATATTTCTTTTTGTAGGTACATTCCATTGAAGACATGCATGCACAAGATACCTACAAATGAATCAGATAGGGGCTCCAGCTGGCCGCAAGACTGGCCCCGACGGTTGCAGGATCCTCCTTACTGGTTAAGTAACTCTCAAGCTGGTATCTATGGTAAACCGCCAAACGAAGATTTTTCAACTGACACAGAGCACTGGAAGCGTGTCGTCACAAAGTCATACCTTTCAGGCTTTGGCATCAACTGGTCTCGCGTCAGAAATGTCATGGACATGCGAGCAGTCTATGGAGGGTAAAAGCACAAATTCTAGTTGTTACAAGTGTATAAATTAAAAGAATGACAATTTGCAGCTTTATTGACCACGGCTGTTTAATTGCTTTAGGTTTGCAGCAGCGTTGAAAGATCAGAAGGTATGGGTTATGAATGTGGTAAATGTCGATGCGCCAGATACACTGCCAATAATATACGAAAGGGGGCTGTTTGGCATGTACCATGACTGGTGTGAATCATTTAGCACCTATCCAAGAACATACGACCTTTTGCATGCCGACCGCTTATTCTCAAAGATTAGAGAAAGGTATAATAGATTTCCATTTATTCTCTATTTTGTATAATGTTTCATAGCTTTACTGATTGAAGTACCTCGACATGTCAGGTGTCCAATTCTAACGGTGGTAGTAGAAGTAGACCGAATAGCGAGGCCAGGTGGCAAAATTATAGTACGGGATGATCCTTCAACAGTTAGTGAAGTAGAAACTTTGTTGAAGTCATTGCATTGGGAGGTGCAATTGACCTTCTCCAAGGATCAGGAAGGGATGCTTTGTGCCGAGAAGTCTGATTGGAGGCCTGAGATTTTTGTTTATTAGTCTTGGTAATTAATTATTAATTATTGTTTTATTGGAGCTTCTTACATTATTTATTCTTTCTCGTATGGTATTTACCTTTGTTATAGAATTTTTTATGATGTAGAAGCAGCTCACTCCCTTGCAGTGAGGATAGGGTACTGGTAAATAGGTTTGTAGAAAATCTGCATGAGTAATTGTAATCTATCATTTTAACGTTTCTAATTAATAATATCCAAAATTAGTAAAAACATGCAGATAATTTTAGTTTACTCTCTTATAAATTATATTGTCAATATGTGCTACTCTAATGGTTGCTTGTATGGTTGCCTGATGAAGTCGTACTAGTTGTATAGGTGTATTAAGTAAAAAATAGGAAAACACTTTCAAGCGGCAAACAAAGAGGCCTAAACAAACAATTTGACAATAGTTCTTTTGTTTGAGCTGAGAATATCCGTAGCATAAAAACGAATGAAACATCAGTGTTCTTAAGCTCGTCAAACTATTTGGTGAACTTCTTTATTGTTTCACTACATGTGACTTTATACTAAATTAATTTGAAATTTATAAATATTGCATATAAAGACATCATTCATAAAGTCGACTGATTTTAACGGCTTAAATTTATTATTTGAAATCAATTTGATAAATTTATAAATTAAACTCACCTAATAATGAACTTGAGAACACACTAGTTCTACCTGAATAAAAAAAATTCAAGCAAAATATACCAACATACTTAGATAGTCAGAAGGGAACGGAGTGGGTCTGATGTCCATCGGACCTACTTTTAGGTTTAACGAGTTTCACGACCGTCCGATCTATCTTTAAGATATGTGGCACAAAAATTGAAGTAAATCTGTACGAAATTTAAAACATTTCACACGAATTTTAGAACAGATTAAATAGCGATTGAACCTGTCGAAGCAAAGTAAGTCC